>PVLD010018551.1:9339-38815 GCA_004027595.1 Dinomys branickii | reverse complement strand
CTGGAGTAAGAACGGCTCCCAAACCCCAGCCTGATGGCTTCCTATACTGTGTGACTGATCTCTTCACCTTTCCTGAACTTCTGTCTCCCGATCTACAGAAAGTGGACCCATGGTCTTGTTCTCTGACTTGGGCTGGAAGAGAACAGCCATGAATGCGCATGGAAAAGCTAACGACCCTCACCCTTTGGGGTCGGTTTAGTTACTTGATCCGAGAGGCTTCAGCAGCTCCCTCAGGGAGAATTTCCCCATCCTGACCCGTCCCCATCAGTGTTTCTCACTGTGAGCGAGGAGCCGCAGTGATGGCGCCATCTTTCATCCATTCAGATTTCATCTTTGTGAAACTGAGGTCTTGGTCCAGAGTTTTGTGTGGCCACTGCCTGTCCCTTTGTTCCCGCACCTCTAACTAGAGACTCCTCACTCTGTGAGTGGCCCTGGCTCCTCCGTGAGCTCTGTCTGTGAGGTTCGATTCTGGGCTCCATTCTCAGGAGCTGGCCCGTCCTCTCGGCCACTGCCCTGTCATCTTGACCTCTGCCCTGTTCGGCTTTGCTGTGTGTCACTATTGTTGTGTTTGTTCTTCTGGAATTTTGACTCCAGACACACATGAGAATCGATTTGACATCTTCCACATCACCTGCTGGATTCTCCTTGCCATTGCTTGTCGAGGGAGCACTGAAGCCCGTAGGTGTTGACAGCTCTGAGCCTTCCTCACACATGCGGGCTGTGTCTGCACGAATGTTATTGGTCATCGGGTCGTTTGCATATACTTGTTTCGCTTGGTTCATTTATGGTGCTAATATATGTAAATGGCACTGTGTTTTCACTTCCAATTCCATGTGTTTGTGCCTGGTACACATGAGAGAGTGATTGATTTGTATATTAGCCCGGTGTCCTGAGTTGTTGCTATACATTTTTTTATGCCCAGGGAAGTTTTTGTTGCTGCTCTTTTGTGCTTTTTGAACAATATTAGTCCTGTCCTTTCCAGCGGTAGGTAATCCTCTGCCTTGGAGTCTGCAATCACCTGAGTGGTTTTCATTTCGTGGATTGTTTTTTAATTTAAGCTATTTCATTTTCTTTTCTCTTTTCACATGGTATTTGGACATTTCTGTTGGTGTGTTTTGGAAGTGAACACCTTTTCCAAGCTGTATCTAGTCTATGGTGAGCCTGACAAAGGCATTTCAGTTCTAGTCCTTTGTGTCATTTCAGTCTTGTCTTTACTTCTCCATCCATTGTCTGCCTTTCCTGGCAGGCCTGTGGGCATATTCTTCATGCTTCGGTGTTGAATTCCTCCTCCCATAGCTCTAAAGGTATGCCTGGTCGGCCTGCAACACTGTTCCCTGTCTCCCAGTCTGTCTGCAAATCTCTTGGTTCCTCAGCTCTGGAACTTAATTCTTTTCAGGATTCTGGCTAACAACATTGGCCAGCAACCAAATCAAATTCAATCATTAGTTTCAATATTGAGCATGTGGGGAAATTTGATTTGGCTCTGGACCAGAATTGTGGAATGAATTTAGTTCATAAATCTAGCTGGTTGCCACCATGTTTCTTGGGAGCCACTTGTGAGCAGCTGGGTGTGGAGAGTGGAGGCTCTCTCCAGTGTTCAGGGTGGGTGTTTCTCTTCTAGGGTTTGGGTGCTTTCTGTGCTGTAGGTATAGCGGCCACACACAAAGTCTCCTGTACTCTATTTCTGTCTACTCCACTGTCTCATAGTTTCTCTCTTTCTCTCATTCTCTGTCTCTCTCCCTGTGTCTCTCTGTCTTTTGTTGTTTGAGACAAAGTCTTGCTATGAACCATACCTGGCCTTGAACCCACAGAGATCCTCCTGCCTTAGGCTCCAGCATGTTGGGATTACAAGCATGAAACACCACACCTGGCCATTCACATCTTTTTGATGGTTCTGCTAAAAGTCTGCACCTGTAGGTCCTTTAGTCTCACTGTTCTACTCTGACACTGCTGATGGGAGGGCAGGTGTGGAAGGAGAGGAAGCAGGGCACAGGTCTGGGATGCAGTGTCTGGTTGTCCTGAGCATGAGCCCAGGGCTGTCACCTTCCCAAGGCATCTCAGCGTCCCTACAGCCTCTGTCTTCTGTGCATAGCACACTGAGAGCCTCTGGGACACTGGAAATATTAGCAAGAGCCCAGTTCTCTCGGTAGTGGGTGCTCACGTGCTCCATCACGAGAAGAGGAACCTCATGCCGTCCCTCATCCTGAGTAGATATTTCTATTTTTGAGCGGAAAAGCCCAGGTTTCTGGTGGGGACGGGGCGCTGCTGAGTGCCTGACTGCACCATTTGTGGATTTGCCTGCAGTGATCGCGGAAGAGGCGGAGAACAGAAATGAAGAGCCATCGCCGGACCCCAGGTAACTGGATGGTCAGGGCTGGGACTTGCTCGGGAGAGTGGGACGTGGGTCCCCAAGGGAGCGGCCAGGAGGGGCCAAGGCCAGACTGCACACTCAGAAAGGTACACTGGCACTGGTGCCTCGTGTCCATTCCCCCCAGCCGGGCGCAACGCCTTTCCATCAGTGTGCACAGCGGCCGGGGACTCGTCTGTACCCGGGTGCACCCGATCAGCCTCTGTGCTGTGGGGAATTGAGGCGGAGATGTGGATCTGCTTCTGCACGGGTGGCCTTAGCTCGCTGGCAGGGATTTCATAGTGAGGAGCCTAAGAAGATCAAAACAATCTCTCAGTCCCAGTATCTCTGGAAAGAGCCCTGGACTGCTTGGGACTCCACTGTCTCAGCAGCAGTGACTGAGACCACAGAGAAAAGTCCTCTGATTCCAAGAGAAGGTGGAGCCCTGCTGGGGTTCCTGGCTGTGTCACACAGGGTGGATGCTCCATCCTCACCAGCTCGTCCTCCAGCCCGGGCACTGAGCATCTCCTCCTGTCTCTGCCACGTGGGCAGATACACTTTGACCTCTGAGGAGGATGAATTTCTCTTTGAACGTTGTGTTCTCTGTCTCTGTGACCAGTCCCTCACTTCTATGTGAGCCCACCTCAGAATCTGGTGTCCCATCTTCCTAGGTTTAATCATATCTTTTATCCCCCCAGTGTGAGTGCAGAGCATCTACACCAGGAAGAGGAAAAAGACTTCCTCCAGGCCTCCCAGGACAAAGATCACAAGACTTCCTCTGATGGCTCTGAGGCTGGTGACATGCAGCAGCCTCCCTTTACCACTGCTGCCCTGCTGGATGAGGTTGAGGTTCCTCCTCTGGATGCACCTGGTAAGTCTTGGGTTGTTAAGAGAACCACACTCCTCCTCGTTCAATTTGTGCAACTTCAAGGTGGGGACGGGGGCAGGGGGTAGGTCAAAGACACTGTAACAGCCCACAACCAGCTCTACCGCTCACTGCAGGCAGGCAGCTGTTCACATGTACAGGTTTGCTTTTCCAAGCTGCAGCAGCTGCTGGTGACTGCTGCTCCCGCATGCTATGCTTGGAACTTTAGTTTTGTGCAAAGAGCACTGGAGCTCATGTGCTCACCGGAGATGTGATTGTGGTTCCTCCACTCCCAACCAGCATCTCCACCTCTTCTCCTTGTCTGGCTCAGGGGAGATGTCAGTTCCCTGCCAGGCTACAAACTCTCATGATTGTGCCTGATGGTGTTTCTCCAGCCGTCTGAGGCTCAGTTCCCTCCCCGCTTTGGTCACATGCACTCTCTTCTCTCAGTAGCCCCAGGCTCTTTCCTCCTTGAGGCTCTGTAGAGTTTCCCTGCACACAGATTCAGTTGTCCACTGGGCTCACACAGCCTGGCAGCTATAGACTGGCCTCACAGCTTCTTCCACAATATAAGGGACAGAATCCTGGGGACACCAGGGCTCCTTCCTTGAAGAGTTGATGATTTCACATCAGTCTCATCCAGGGTCTATCCACTCAACAAAGCTCAGAGAATTCTTTGTTGTTGTTGTGGGCTTTTGAGCCAGGGTTCAAAGGAGGTGGGATTCCCCAGTCAGCATAGCAGAGGCATAGAGGGCACCTCGGCAGTGGGTCAAAGGTACGCACCACGCAGTCTAAGTTGTGCAGGGCTGTAGCTCTCTTCTTGGCTTTCCTGGCCCAATGCACCACAAACTGTGACATAGAAATCGAATTGACAGCAGCCTGAGCCCAGGAGAAGAAAAGAAACTTTATTTAACATCCAAGGACCCTAAAGGAACAGTCTCCACAGTCTGAGGCACTGATTCTGAAAAGTTTCTCTTTTTTATAGGGTGGCGAGCAGGAGCTACCCAAGCTCAGATGAGCATTTATGAAGGCCCAGGTGCAATGGGTATCCTGTGGGGAGCACCACTGTATGCAGCAAAGTTTTGTAGCCAGTCAAGAAGTTTGAATTGGATAACAAACCACATGGCTTAGCCGAGTTTAGTGGCAGAGAGCAGAATGGCTGCAGCTGCACTGGACACAGGGGCTGCAGTGAGGTCAGGGATCCTGCCTTAGAGGCAATGAGGCGAGCTCCTGGCGTGTCTGTGGGTACTGCATGCAGAGCTGTGTCCCAGCGTCCACACCCGGCCCCTGTGGTGCTGAAGCGTGAGTGCAGGGCCCTTCTGCCACAGACAAACTGGCCCCTGGACTTCTTGCAGGGAAGCTGTGAGACCTCCTGCAGCATCACTCTCAGACTGTTCCCTTTACCATGCAGAGAAGCTGGACAACCGTGGGCTTTCAGGGTGGGATTTGGGAATGGTGTAAAGTGACAAATGACCCCTTCTGATTTTGTTTACAGAACGTCAACATCGCTCTGAGGATGAGGATGCCCTGGAGTCAGAGGGCCTCAGGTAACTGACAGTGGGGCACTAGTCCTGGGAACCATGGTGACCCAGAGAACTGGTGTGCAGAACCTAGGAAAGCAGATCTCCTGACACATTTCCTTCCCCTCGTTAGGCAGACATGCAGTGTCTGTTCGCAGCACACTGCTACCTTTGTGCCCTTTTGTGTGTGGAATGTTGCTTTTCCTGATTTCTTAGCAGCCTGAGTAGAGTGCAGGAGAGCTATCCCAACCCTGGCTTCCCTATTCCCACCCAGCTGGCAACCTGTTCCTTGAAGGATTAAACTCAGGGAAGCAGAACTGACCTGCGCACCCAGAGCCGAAGGTCCCTGGCAGGATTTCCACAGGTACAAAAACACGTACATAGAGAAAAATGGGGCAGATACAGTTCTAGGTGTAGATGTGCTGGGGAATTCACTCACTGTGCATGCGACTGCAACAAATCTTTTCTGGGCTGGACTCAAACATATGGAAGGCAGCTTTCCATTGGAAGGGCTCCCTGAGATCTATGCAGAGAAATCCCTGTGCCCTCATCACAGCACAGGCACCCCAATTACCCTCCTCTGGTTTCTCTCTAGCATCAGGACATGCTGAGGTGTCACCTATGGCCATGCCCCAGAGCTGAGTTCTAACTGTGTTTTATCCTCCCTCCTCCTCTGGGCATCTCAGGAGTGTCACTGAACAGGTCACCTTCGCTGGGAAGCCTGGGGACCTGTTCCCAAGATGGAGTTGCATCATATACAGCCTTTGTCAGGGTCTGAAGGAACTGCGGACCCGGGGTGGACCTGAGAGATACCAGGGACAGAGCCACCAGGGAAACCATGCCAAGTGGCTCGGGCTGGCCAAGAACCTCACCCGGCAGCTTGGCCTAGGTATGCTGGCTGAAGGCTGATTCTGCTTGATTTCTGCTTGCTCATCTCACAAGGCTGTCAGTGTGTGCCCTGTTGTAGTGTTCTGGAAGGGAATCTCTGCGAGTGTCCTTTCAGAGGCTCTTGTCACTCAGGGGTTTTTCTAGGGATTGGATGTCCTAGAAGGTGGTTGTGGGATGGGGGTTACCATGGAGAGCACACCCAGGACAGAAATGACAGGATGGACAGGGAGAGTGTTAGGAAGGTGCCAGGTCGTGGACGTTGTGGCACCGGCTGGTTCTGCCTTATGTTAGTAAAAGCAGGCAGAGGGGATGGGACCCTGGGTGAGATGTAGATCTCCTGACCCTACAGTCCATCTGTGTGACCCAAGTGAGGATTATCTAGGGCTCTCTGGCCACCACCCACATGAAGCTGACCCAGCACAACTTAGCATAGGACAGCAACTCATCCCCAAATAGATGCATTTTGGGGACAGCACGTGACCCCAGACTGTGTCTATATGCCTGGCAAGAGAGCATTCAGTATACTTCCCCGTGTCCTTCTGAGAACCCTGCACGCCCATTCGTGTCCTCATGCTGAGGTAGGCACTGGGCTCATGGATGCAGGCGCACTGAGCAGTGACCGTCTGGACCTTTGTGAATTTGCTTGCAGAGCCCCCATGTGAGGGAGTGCAGGAGGAGGAGATGCAGTCCCAGGACTCCAGGTAACAGTGCACACTCAGGACGGTAAGCAAGTGTAACTGGAGGTGGGTTGTGTAAACATGAAGTCCTGGGGTCAGGAGTGGCCACAGAGTTCACTGTTAAGGGTGAGAAAAGCCCATGGATGGCCGTGACGTCATGCACCCATCCAAAGACACCGAGGCCCTTACAAAAGTGCTCGTTTTCCTCTGGGTGTTTGAGAGGGCTTCTGTCCTCAGAGAACTAAGCAGTCTTAGGGCCTCTTACCCTGAAAGAACCCTCTTACCCTCTGAAAGGTTCAAGTCAGGATTCCATGTACCCTGTGTGTCTCAGCTGTGGTCCTGAGTGTGTGGACACATGAGGCACAGCGAAGAAAGTAGGTGGAGCAGCCACAGAGAACCACGTCCTGTCCCACTGCTGATAAGGGCGGGCTCGGAAGGCCCAGCTTCTCCCGCAGTCT
Organism: Dinomys branickii; assembly: GCA_004027595.1. Lineage (NCBI taxonomy): Eukaryota > Metazoa > Chordata > Mammalia > Rodentia > Dinomyidae > Dinomys > Dinomys branickii. The sequence continues at coordinate 32,060 of PVLD010018551.1, read as the reverse complement.
TGCCTGCAAGAGCCTGCAGACTCTGTGGCCTATAAAATTGGGCACTGTTCTTGCACAAGGTGACCTCTGCTGTGGTTCTGACTGCGAGCCCCTGTCCTGACTGCCCGATGGAGGGAAGCTCTCTCTGCTCAGCAGTGTGATATCTGAATGTGCCCCAAAGCAGGAGCTGCGCTCTCTTCCCTGCACTTTCTTTTATCTGTCTGATTCTCTGTCACTGTCTCAGTCTCAGTGTCAGTCTCTGTTTCTGTTTCTGTTTCTGTCCTTGTCTCACTGTCTCTCTCGTTCCCCTATCAAGCAGGTGATGCCTGAGTCAGGAAAGCACAGTTTCCCTTATCCTCTTGACAGCAAGACCGAAGGTGTTAGAATTCACCCTGAAGGGTTCTACAAATTTTTTGTCTTTTTAAGATAGGGTCTCTCTATGCAGTTCAGGTTGGCTTTGAGCTTATTTTGTAGTCCAGGCTGGTCTTTTTTTTTTTTTTTTTTTTTTTTTTTTGCGGTACTGGGGATCGAACTCAGGACCCTGCACTTGCTAGGCAGGCGCTTATTCCACTGAGCTATATCCCCAGCCCCCAGGCTGGTCTTGAACTTGCAGCAACCCTCCTGCGTCAGCATACCAAGTGCTAGGAATACAGGTGTGTGCAGCCTCACCTGGCTCTGGCTGGATTTAATCCTGTCCTTTATCCCACCAGCCTGAATGCATTCGGCCTGTGCCGAGACAAGGAAGAAGATATCCTCAAGGCCTCACAGGGCAAAGACCACAAGACTTCTTTGGGTGGATCTGGGGCTGTTGATACCCAGCAGCCTCCCTGTACCGCTGCTGCCCTCTCAGATGAGGTCAAGGTCCCTCCTCTGGATGCCCCTGGTGAGTCCTGCGTTATTAAGAGAAGCGCATTCATCCTTGCACCATTTCTGCGAATCTGGTGCCAATTCCGGGTGGGGACAGGGTGGCGGGAGGTGGAAGAGACTGTAACAACTCATAGCCAGCTCTACCACCTAGTGCTAGCAGGCATCTGTTCATGTGTACAGGTTCACTCTTCCGATCTGCAGCAGCTGCTGGTGACTGCTGATCCCGCATGCTGTCCTTGGATCTTTAGTTCTGTGCAAAGAGCCCTGGAGCTCATGTGCTCACTAGAGATGTGATTGTGGTTCCTCCACTCCCAACCAGCATCTCCACCTCTTCTCTTTGTCTGTCCCAGGAAAGGTGTCAGTTCCCTGCCAGGCCAGAAACCCTCATGACTGCGCCTGACGGTGTTCTTGAAGGTGCAGCCACACCTGGTTCTGCTCCCCACCTTGCTGGAAAGCACTGTCTTCTCTCAGTCGCCCCAGGCTCTTTCCTTCTTGAGGCTCTGTAGAGGCTCCGCACACACAGACACAGTTACCAGTGTCCACTGAGCCCACACAGCCTTGCAGCTGCAGCCTGGCCCAGCAGCCTCTTCCACGACCCAATGACCATGTCCTGGGGACACCAGGGCTCTGTTCTTGAAGTGCTGGTGATTTCACATCAGGGGCATCCAGGGTCTGTCCACTCAGCGAAGCTCAGAGAGTTCTGTGTTATTGTTGTTGTTGTCTTTTTAAGCCAAGGATCGAAGGAGGTAGGGTTTCCCAGTCAGGATTGCAGAGGCTATAGAGGGGACCTCTGCAGTCAGTCCAAGGTGCGCCTTCCTGTCCCAGGCTCATCTCTGCTTATCCAGCCCAATACACTGCGAAGTGCTGCACAGATATTGAATTCACAGCAGCCAGGAGCCCAGGACAAGACAAGAAACTTTACGTAACGCCAGCGCACCCCAGAGGATTATTCTCTAAAGTCTGAGGTGCTGATTCTGAAAAGTTTGTCTTTTTTAAATGGTAGCAAGCAGGAGTTATAAAAGCTCAGATGCACATTTATGAAGGCCTAAGTACAATAGCTCTCACATGGGGAGGACTGTTGTATGTAGCAAAGTTGTTTGTGGAGACTCAGAGACGTTTAAATTGGATAACAAACTCCGTGGCTTGGCCAAGTTTAGTGGCAGAGAACAGAATGGTTGCAGCTTCACTGGACACAGGGGCTGCAGTGCGGTCAGGGATCCTGCCTTAGAGGCAATGAGGCGAGCTCCTGGCGTGTCTGTGGGTACTGCGTGCTGAGCTGTGTCCCAGTGTCCACACCCGGCCCCTGTAGTGCTGAACCATGAGGTGAGAGCCCTTCGGTCTCAGACAAACTCACCCTAGGGCTTCTCACAGAAAACCTCCAAAGCCTCCTGCAGCATCGCTCTCGGGCTGTTCTCTTTTCGCAGAGAATCTGGAGAACCATGGGCTTTCCAGTTGTGAGGTGGGAATGGTGTAAAGTAATAAATGTCCCCTTCTGATTTTATTTACAGAAGATCTACATGGCTCTCAGGATGAGGACGCCTTGGTTCCAGAGCCCCCCAGGTAACCGTGGGAGTGGAGGACTAGGCAAGGGAACCATGTGACCCCAGAGAGCTGGTGTGTAGACCCCAGGAAGCCTGTAAATTGTGCACTGTTCCTGCACACGGTGGCCCCTGCTGTGGTTCTCACTGCGAGCTCCCTGTCCTGACTGTGCAGCAGAGGGAAGCTGTGTCTCCTCGGCGGCGGGCTGTGTGGAGCCGCCCTTGGCAGGAGTTGCGCTCCCTTCCCTGCACCTTCTTTGGTCTATCTGCCTCTCTGTCTCTGTCTGTCTGTCTCTCTCATTCCCGTAGTGAGCAGGTGATGCCTGAGTCGGGGGAGCAGTTTCCTTCATCCTCTTGTCAGCAAGGCCCAAGGTGTTAGAATTCACCCCGAAGATTTTTACAAATGTTTTGTCTTCTTGAGATAGTATCTTGCTGTGCAATTCAGGCTGGCCCTGAGCTTCTTTTTATTCCAGGTTGGTGTAGAATTTGCAGCAATCCTCCTGTCTCAGCCCTCCCAGTGCTGAGAATTAAGTATGTGCCACCTCACCTAGCTCTGGCTCGGTTTAATCCTGTCCTTTATCCCACCAGCCTGAACGCAGGTAGTCTTTGCCATGAGGAGGAAGAAGACATCCTCCAGGCCTCACAGGGTGAAGATGACAAGACTTCCTCTGATGGCTCTGAGGCTGGTGACACCCAGCAGCCTCCCTGTACCACTGCTGCCCTATCAGATGAGGTCGAGGTCCCTCCTCTTGATGCTCCTGGTGAGTCCTGCGTTATTAAGAGAATTACATTCATCCTCACCCCATTTCTGTGGATCCAGTGCCAATTCCTTCTGGGGACAGGGAGGGGAGAGGTCGAAGAGACTGTAACAACTCACAGGCCACTCTGCCACTGGTGCTGACAGGCATCTGTTCATCAGTACAGGTTCACTTTTCTGAGCTGCAGCAGCTGCTGGTGACTGCTGCTCCCGCATGCTGTGCCTGGATCTTTAGTTCTGTGCAGAGCTCTCTGCCCCTGTGTGCTCACTGCAGATGTGGATGTGGTTCCTCCACTCACAAGCAGCATCTCCGCCTCTTCTAATTGTCTGACCCAGGAACAGTGGCAGTTCCCTGCCAGGCCAGAAACCCTTATGACTGTGCCTGACAGTATTCTTGAAGGCCCATCTACGCCTGGGTCCCCTCCCTGCTTTGGTGGCAGGCACTATCTTCTCTCAGTACCCCAAGCTCTTTCCTCCTTGAGGCTCTGTAGAGGCTCTGCATACATAGACTCATTTACTAGTGTCCACTGGGCCCACACAGCCCTGCATCTGCAGCCTGGCCCCACAGCCTCTTCCACAAACTTTGGGACCGAGGCCTGGGGACACCAGGGGTGCTTCCTTCAACTGTTGGTGATTTCGCATCAGTCGTATCCAGGGTCTGTCCTTCAACAAAGCGCAGCATTGCAGAAGCTATAGAGGGGACCTTAGGAGTCATTCAAAGGCTCATGCCTCCCGTCCCAGGTTGTGCAGAGCTGTAGTCTCTTCTCCCCTTTCCTGGTCCAATGTGCCACAAAGTGTTACACGGAAATGTAGCTCACAGCAGCCAGGAACCCAGGGGGAGAAAAGAACCTTTATTTAAGGCCAGTGCGCTCCAGAGGTGTAGTCGCCAAAGTCTGAGGCAGAGATTCTGAAAAGTTTGTCTTTTTTGTAGGTTGGCAACAGGAGCTTCAAAAACTCAGATGAGCATTTATGAAGGCCTGGGTGCAATGGTTATCATGTAGGGACGACTGCTGTACGTACCAAGGTTGTTTGTAGCTTTTCATAGAAGTTTGAGTTGGATAACCGGTCAGGTGGCTTAGCCTAGTTTAGTGGCAAAGAACAGAATGGCTGCAGTTGCACTGGATATGGGGGGCAGTGAGGTCAGGGTTCCTGCCTTAGAGGCAGTGAGGCTAATGCCTGGCATGTCTGTGTGGAGATACATACTGAGATGTGTCCCAGCGACCACACCCCACTCCTGTGGTGCTGTGGTGAGGGGAGGGACCTTCTGTCTCAGACAAACTGGCCCCAGGACTTCTCACAGAAAAGCTCCGAGGACTCCGACAGCATCACTCACAGGCTGTTCTCTTTTCATAGAGAATCTGGACAACCATGGGCTTTCAGGGTGTGAGGTGGGACTGTTGTAAAGTAACAAATGTCCCCTTCTGATTTTATTTACAGAAGATCTACATGGCTCTCAGGATGAGGATGTCTTGGTTCCAGAGACCCCCAGGTAACTGTGGGAGTGGAGGACTGGTCAAGGCAACCGTGGTGACCCCAGAGAACTGGTGTGCAGACCCCAGGAAGCCTGTAAATTGTGCGCTGTTCCTGCACACGGTGGCCCCTGCTGTGGTTCTCACTGCGAGCTCCCTGTCCTGACTGTGCCGCAGAGGGAAGCTGTCTCTCCTCAGCAGCGGGTTGTCAGGCTGCACCCTGAGCAGGGGCTGTGCTCGATTCCCTGCACCTTCTTTTGCCCTGTCTGATTGTCAGCATCTGTCTCTGTGTCTATCTCTCTCATTCTCATGGGAAGCACTCAGTGCCTGAGTCAGGGGAGCACAGTTTCCTTCATCTTCTTGTCAGCAAGGCCCAAGGTGTTAAAATGCACCCTGTAGCTTTTTACAAATTATCTTGTCTTTTTGAGAGAGGTTTTGCTGTGCAGTTTATTCTAGTGAAACTGACTTTATAGCCTAGGGTGGCCTCAAACACACAGCAATCCTGCAATCCTGCTGCCTCAGCCTTCAAGTGGTGTGATAATAGGCATGTGCCACCACTCCCGGCCACCCTGAAACTTTGATTGAGGCCTAGTTGGGATGCTTGTTTTCACATGTGTCTTGATTTCCCCTTTTCCTGCCTTTTCTTTCCAGTGTCAGTGTTGAGCTTTGTGGGGAGGTGGTGGATAAGCTGCTCTCACAGTCCACAGAGGAACTGTCCTCCCTTGGTTCTGGGTATCCTGACGTATCCCACCTGCTGGAGCACCTCACCATCACTGCGGGTCCTGTGGAGGAGCCTGAAGGGAGCCCGTCACCTGGCCTAGTAGAAACAGTGAGTGCCCCATCATCCTACTAGAAGTGCAGCTGGAGTGTCCAGGGTCCTCAATTCTCCAGTGTTGCAGCTCAGGAAGACATTTGCAGGCCTTTCTGAGTCCCCTTTGGTGTGGAGATGGGCAGAGGCCTAGGGGCTGGGAGCTTTGCCAAGTTCCTTGTCCTGGCAGGGCTCTCTCAGCCTGGGCCTCAGTGTGCAGACCTTGTGTCTGCACACAGGCCAGAGTAAGGCGAGATGACATGGCCCCCATACCCCCGTGCATCTTGTGCCCATAGGGCTCAGACCTCTTCCTGCAGGGGTCCTTGTGGGCAGGCATGGGGCCTCTGTCATGTTGCTGTGAGTGGCCTCTGCTGCCCCATCCTCCCCTCTTCTCTGCACATCCGCACGCCCAGCAGACTTCCTGTTACTTGGAGGCCTATTTGTGAGGCTGAGGCTCCCACCTCTCAGCAGCTGCTCCCTCTGCACTGCCTCCCCCAGGCAAGCGCCCCAGTGTTCCTTCCCCACTGCAGCCGTAGTTCCATCCTCTTCCCAGCACCAGAGGTTTTGTCCCTGTCTGGCGTTAGGCGTTGAGTCACCTGTGTCATCTCAGAGTTCTGCTTCCTGTTAGCCTTCCCCAAGGCCTGCCCGTGATGGCCCCGGCTAACTGCTAAGGTGGAAGCAGGACTCCTGTCCACGGTCTCCACACAACCATCTTGTGGACAGGAACCCTGTGGCCAGGCCTCCTGCTGGCCAATGTGGAGATAAACTCAGGTTCTTCCTCCCACTCAGGCTCTTTTGATCTTTGCTCACAGAGACACTTTGGAATTTGTAGGCGTTTTAGTCATGGAGTAAACTTTTAGGGAAAGGCAGGCTGAGACCTCTCTCTGTGATACTGAGTGCTATAGAGCAAAAGTAGCCATGACGGGCACCATTCCCTAGCCGTGGGGAAGTCCGTGCCCCTCACTGTGGGACCGTCCTGTTTGCTATCCCTGTACTGCTGAGGTAGAAGGAGGCAGAGGTTGCTCCTGGGTCCCAGCCATTGGCAACGCAGGAGTGAGCTATACATGTCCGCATCTGCTGTGTGCCCAGCCCGCTGCCACGTGAGCTGTGTGTCTGGTCTGGGCCATGACATCCTCCAGGGCCCCTCTCAGGCAGGGTGGGGTCTCCATGTTAGAGCTGGGCACATTGAGGCTCAGCAAGGTCACCCCCCTGCCCAGGGCAGGGCTGGGACTGGTTGAGGTTATTGTTAGGGCTGGGTGAATTCATGTTGTGCCGTGTGTGTGTGTGTGTGTGTGTGTGTGTGTGTGTGTGTGTATGTACTGTTTGCAGAAGCTGAAATGTTTACAAACCACAAGAGGAGGACACGTGTAGTTCCTGGTGCCCTCATACCTGGTCGCTGTCCCCTAGCACTGTACCCAGTGCCTGTGGTTCCTCACTCCCCATGTGGTCTCCAGCAGCTGTGGCTCACCTTCCCACCTACCCTCTTCTCCTTCCATTCTGAGTGCGCACCTTTCCGTCCTTCCTCAATCCACTTTGGAGTTGAAGGTCCCTCAAGCCTCAGGGAGCCTCATTCCCCCCTCCCCAAGGCGCCCAGTAGCCTTGGTCCTGGTGAGGCCTCCAGATCGGATCCCCGCTCTTCCACAGTGTTCATGGAAAGGGCCTGTGACCGGGGCTGCAGCACCAGTGCTGTCAAGGAGCTCATGTGCCGTTGCCCCACGCTCTCCTTCCTGCCCCTATCCTGTGGCCTCCATGTCTCCTCTTTATTAAATGTGGCTGGAGGAGGCCGCTGTCTCCTATTTCTGCAGAGCCTTCCCATTCCCCAGGCACTCACGCCCTTCCCACTGAGGTGTGGAGTCACCGGAGGCTGTGTTTCTTTGGGAAGCATTCTCCTGCCTGCAGCAGTCTCTTTCTGAATGTGCAGCAGTGAGGCTAAGATCCCCTCCCCAAGAGAGAGCTGCACAAAGCCCTCACTGTGCTCCCCATAGGGAGCATCAGGGGCACAGCGGCTGTGTCATGGGCTGTGGGTGGGGCAGCCCAGGGCGCTGTGTCCTGCAGCAGAGGCAGAGATCGAAAGATGAGACACGTTTCCTCTCCCCTGTGGTGTCACCTTCCTCCAGGCAGCCAAGCCGCAGCCCTCAGTGCTCTCTCCCCAGGAGCCCAGGCAGCCTCAGGTCTCTGTCAGCACTGAGCAGCCCCTCCAGGCCCCTGTGAGCAGGACCTGCCCAGGACTGTCCTCTCCTTTCTCTCTCCCTCTCTCAGGTCCCTCTTGCTAGAACCAAGAGAGATGCTGCTCATTTAAGGTGATTGGGCATCAGAGAACCTCCGTCAGGGGTCTAAAACAGCATACCGGCCACTGTGTATTTCTCAGCATTTTTGTGTCCCTGGTGCTGTATATTTTCTTTAGTATTTAGGAAGTGTGATATATTATTTAGGAAGTGTTATATAGGATTTAGGAAGTGTTACATAGTATTTAGGAAGTGTTATATAGTATTTAGGAAGTATTACATAGTGTTTAGAAAGCATTACATAGTATTCAGGGAGTGTTATATAGTATTTAGGAAGTATTATATAGTAGTTAGGAGGTGTCATATAGTATTTAGAAATTGTTATATGCTATTTAGGAAGTGTGATATAGTATTTAGGAAGTAATGTTTAGTATTTAGGAAGTGTGATATAGTATTTAGGAAGTAATGTTTAGTATTTAGGAAGTGTGATATAGTATTTAGGAAGTGTCACACAGTTTATGTTTCAAATTATGTATACCTTTGGTCACCTATATTTGAGAAACCTCATAGTAGTTTTACTCTACATGTTCGGGTATATTTATTAGATATAGTACATTGTCTCAAAAAAATGTTAGTTCTTTGTGCTGGACTCGAGTGTTGTGGAATTGAGGGTGGATCATCTATTTCACAATTCCCTAAGGAACGTTTTTGACCCCTGTGGCCTCCTTCATTTGACAAGCGTCTAATAATTGGTTTCTCGGTGCTGGCCCTACAAGACATCTTTCAACAACTCAATACCTGCCACTTGAAATGTTATTTCTACCCAGCCCACATAGCCCAGTTACACACCATTTCTCTGGGTAGAATTTATCTGTAGGAGATTTTTAGTATGGACTCAGGTGGTTCTGAGGAGTTCATGAATACTATATTCTTTGATGACCTGTAACACAGAAAGTGCAATGGAAATCACATTCTTCTCAAGAGTGATTTTTCTTGACTATTTAGAAAAGCTTTTGGGCATAGGCGTCTTTCAAATGTTTGCTGGGCTTCACTTTTGTTCTACCAAGCAAAAATTCGTACTAGTTTTCATGCTTAACCATAAGTCACTGTTCTAACTTCCATTTGTTGTTTGTTTCTTTCAAAATAGTCAAAGAAAGCTGCAGGCTGAGATCAGGTGCCGATGCCTGTAACGCCTGCTAGGAACCTGTCCTCCTCTCTCTCCTTCTCACTCTCCCTGCTGTCATCTCCTTGATTCTCCTGCTGTATTTTCGTGAGTCTGGCCTTTGTCCACCATGGGACTGGGTGTGTCATTCAGGTGGTTCTGCCTGTGTCCTTGCCCTCACTCAGCGGTCACCCCTAGAGCCAAGCCTGGGCCATAGGAACAGAAGGCAAGCCACGCAGGATGTCCCACGCTTTCTAATAGGCACATTTTATAATCTACAAGCAGCGTGGAATTACATAAAAGCAATCTTGCACACAGCTAACAAACTGTAAGAAACTGTAATGCTGCAAAAGCTTAACAAGTTTAACATAGATTTTATATTGCCTCAACTGTTTTTCTACTTAAATGAGCTCTAAGTGAAATAACATTGAAAATTCGCTCCTCTGTCCCAGCTGTGAACAGTGTTTCAGTCAGGAGAGGCGGATGCCAGTGGCTACGCTAGGAGAATGGAGTGGGGGCAGTTTATGGGATGATTGTTCACCAGCCTGGGGCTTTAATGGATGGCTCCTGTCCCTTTTCAGGACACAGAGGAAGGTTCTGCGGTATCAGGACCTGATACGTGCATGCAGCAGAGACTGGCATCAGGGTGGAGGGAAGGGAGTCCTTAGTGCCAGGGGCCGTGGCTGATCCCCAGACCCTTCCATGGGGCACAGGGACCTGTTGGGCACAGGGACGGAGCGAGAGGTGAAGCTGGTCAGCCATGCAGGGAGAGGAAGCCAGGCTACCCTGGCCATGACCTGGTGGAGAGAGGGAGGTGACAGGACTGAAGCCCGTTCCCAACTCGGGGTTACCTTGCAGGACAGTGCAGCACAAAACCACACAAGGAAAGATCCTTGGTGGGGAGAGGAAGGAAGAAGTGCTGAGAGGGAAGTGTCCCCTGGCTGAGGAGAAGCTCCCGGCCACCCGGCACTGTGCCCTTGCAGCTCTCCCGGCTGAGCACAGAACTCACAACTGGAATGGTGCAAAGTGTGCTCAATGACTGTATCTGCGGCCAGAACCGACTAGGGCCTGGGGTAGCAACTGACCATCCGGCTGCTGCGGGCCACCCAGGCCTTTCCTAGGCAGCAAAGGGATGCGGGATGGCTGCTTTAGCTACGTGGGAGCCTCTTGTTGAAGGATTCTTTGTATAGTTCTTCAATTCCCTTTCACATTTTTCTCCTGGCAGCCAGGGAGATGCAGCCCCCAGTTGGACACTTTGCTGATTTGCCTCCAGAGCTAAAGTTTCATACCTAGTGCAAGGTTCTTTCTACAATGCTGGCAGGGGCTTCAGATGCATTCCCTGCCATGTTTCAGTCAGGGTTGTGTTTCCCGCGGTGTGCAGTGACCTTCCTAATCTCCCTGTGTGAAAACTCCAGAATTGCTGCTCGTCTGCACATTTCCCGCAGCACCTCTTCCACCTTTCCCCTCCCCTTTTGCAATGCTGCCCCACCCCCTCTGCTTTCTGCACTCCACTTCTGGCAACTGAACCCATGTTAGGTTTGCAGAGACACAGAAGCAGTGCACAGCAAAGAAGGAATTCCCTCCTGAGATGCTGGAGACCACATTTGCCATAGTCAGACAGCTAGAGCTGAGCACAGGCACAGGGAGAGCGCTGTCCAGCAAACCCCACCAGGCAGAGGGCGTCCTTCTTCCTGACAGCCCTGCTGACGCCATCCAGGCTGCTTGTGCTCCTCTGGTGCGTGTCCTCCAGCCCAGCTCTCCCTCCACCCACACAGCCAGACAGGGTCGTCACCATCTCAAGGAGCTCGGCCTAGCCACACCTGCCACATCCCTCTGGCCCTCTAAGGTCATAGTCAGGGGCTGCTCTGGGCACACGCTGGGGGTGTCCTCCTGCCCTGCCCTGCTCCCCTTCCCCTCTAACACCCTAGAGTGGCCACGGCTCCTCCTGGTGCTTCTGCTCTTCACCACCCTGCTGGCTGGCTGGCACAGCTCTTGAGATGCTGAGACTACAACCCAACTCCCTCCCTCGGCCGCCATGAGCAGGTGCAGTGAGCAGGGCCAAAGGCCTACAGGAGTTGCCCAGCCCCTGCTCCCTGGTGCGGCCTCTCAGCCTGGTTTCCCACTCGTCCCTCAGAACACAGAGGGGCTGTGTGCCTGGGCCAGGTGGCGTCCCTGCCAGGATGCACATGTGCTGATCCCTGAGGTGAGCTCCACTGACTGTCAGGGACCACAGGGACACGAGGAGCCACATTAGGCAGCTCTGCAGGAACTTTCCCACTGGGGCCTGAAGATGGAGTTGCTCTAATCCAGGCTCACCAAACCCAAAGTTGGCCTTGGACCCCACTGACTGGCAGAGAGCAGGATTTGCTGTCCTGGGGCCGGGCTTTTCTGAGCTTTGTAACCAACCAAGATTGCCAACCCCAGGCTTGGCAGGAGGACTTGGACTGCTGCCTCCTAGAGGCAGCATGCAGGGACCCTGTAGGCCCTGCTCTTCACAGATAATGGCGGACATGTGAGAGGCAAGAAGCCAAGGCAAGCCTGGCACCTTTGCTATCTTTGCCCAAGCTCTGCCAAGAACCTCTCAGGGCTCTGAGTGTAGCCAACACAGAATTATCCCTGGAGAACAGCAGCTGGCAGGATTTCCCCAGACTGAAAAGAGCCACAAGTAGCCAAGTGCATAGGATGGCAGTATTGGGTTGAGTATGATAGAAAACCTCATGGCTCATTTTTCTATGTGAGATCGTCCCTCCAGAGACCCTGGAGAATGGCCAGATAAGAGCCCAGCACTGGGTGAAGGGGGAGGAGGTGTAGTGCACAGGTCTGACAGCTTCCAGGGGAAGGACAGCATTGGCACGTCCAAGGCTGACCAAGGAGGTGGAAGCAAGGTCCCTGCAGGTGCCACTGAGCTCTCGGGATCTTCGTAGATGGTCAGGACTGGGGGCCAGCTACCAGCAGGTCACCTCGGGCAGACCTCATGAACACACACCTCCTCTCCTTGGGTCTTCAGCCATAACTGGCATCACCTGGCTTGTCCATAAAACCTCCGGCCATGTACCCAGGTGGTCTCACATAAAGTAAATGCCATTTCTCCCTGCCTAAAGATGTTTTAATGACATCCTTTAACATATGCTCACAAGCAGTTCTCCACTAAATGTTGCAACACAATTTAGTGGGACAGAAATAAATGGAAAATGGCCAGGGAGAATCATATATTTCACATTTCCCTAAGGCACATTGTAGACCCTTTCATTTGACACATGTCTAATAGTTGTTTTGTCAATGATCACCCCTACAAGGCATCTCTCAGCTTCCATTTAAAATGATATTTCTACCCAGCCAGACATAGGCCAGCTACACACCATTTCTCCCACGTCTGTGTCACGATTTTGGGGACCTTGAAATGTACTGTTACTGCTCACCCGCTCTTCAACATTGAGTGTCCTCTGTTCAGAATTCATCTGTAACCAATTTTCCCTATATCTCATGTATCTTGTACTCTTTGCCCTGCCATCTCCACAGAGAGCTTGAAGGACATAAGATTCTTGTGGAAAATGTTTTTCTGAGTGATCGAAAGTAATTTCCTGCCATTTTGGAATGCGTCTGCTTTCTGGGCTTCACTCTTGTTCTACCAAGCACAAATTTCTACTAGTTCTTAATATGTGTTTTTAAGTCAGTGTTCAGACTTCTTATTTGTTAAGTTTGTGTCTTTACAACAGTATTCAAATAAAATATACAAACAGATCAAGTGGCAATGTCTTTAATGTCTGCCATAGCACAGTGTTCTCCACAATTTCCTTCCTTCTCTCTCTCCATCTCAGTCTGTCCCTTGTTGTCATTTCATTATTTCTCCTGGCGCATTTTCTTGAGTTTGGCATCCATCCATTGTGTTCCTGGGTGTGTCGTCTAGGTGCTTATGTCCTATGTCCTTTCTCATTTGCTGGTGGGGCATAGACTGGGCATAGGAAGGGAATACAATCCACATATGGAATCAAAAACTTTCTAGCAGGCACGTTTTACAATCTACACAACCGTATAAAAATCAACTTGCTTACAGGTAACACATTATAGGAAAAAATAACATTGTAAAAGCTACACACGTTCAAAACAAAGATTTTATTTTATTTATTTACTCTTTTTGAGAGAAGAAAAGTTCAGGCTGGCCGTGAGCTCACTTTGTAGCCCAGGGTGGACTCAAACTTGCAATAATTCTCCTGCCTCAGCCTCCCAAGTGCTAGGATCACAGGTGCGCGCCACCACACCTGGCTCAAAACAAAAGTGTTTTATATTACAACAGTTTTAAAATTTATAGTCAAATTAACTCTATGCTAAAGCAATAGTGGATTAATCCAGTACCACACTCTAATCCCAGTATCACACATCCTAGATCCAGGCATCCCTGCAAAGCCCTTTCTATGAGTGTGCAGGGTTTGGGGGCATCATTTCGGTATAAGCCATAACACCAGCCCATTAGGAAACCTAGCAAAGTGCGTTCTTGGATGCAGTTGTGCTTTTACTTTACAAAGGAGAGTAGGGGAGGGGAGAGGCCCAGTGTCCACTGCAAGACCTGTTTCACCTACAAGTTTCTGGTTTCTCCCCACGCTACTAGACTCTCACCTCCCCTTTTAGTGTGGCCTGTAAAATAGTACGTACACTGCTACTGGACCCAGGGTGAGCAAGGCCAGTGCACAGCAGCACCGCATGGGAACTGCCTTGGATCAAAAGTCCTGGAGAAGACAAGATGTGTGTAGGTCACCCCGAGCGCGCCACCTCGCGAGACAGCCTGAGACCCTCAGCAGGTGGGGACATACTTTACAACTTTACAGTCTGCAGGTATCCCAGAGAAATGTATCTTCCCTTATTTGTGGATGGCAGAAGTCCAAAACCAAGGAGTCACAGGACCACGCTGCTACTGATGTTCTGGAGGAGGCTCCTGCTTGCTTCTCTGCCTCTTGGAGGCCCCAGACATTGCAGCTGCACAGCAACCAACTCTGCCTCTGTCTTTCTGTGACTTTCTGTCTCTGCCTCTCTCTCTTTCCATCTCTCTCTCTCTCCCGCCCTCCCTCCTTATGGACTTCAGACTTTGTGCAAGTGGGTGCCTGTGCAGTGCTAGGAATGGAGCCCAGGGCGCTATGCACGCTAGGAACTTGCTCCATCACCAAACCTCACCCCAGCCTTTTCAGGGTTTGACATGGGTGATTCCTTTTGGTACTGGTGACTTTCAGAGTACCAAGACTGACAACCAAGAAAAACAACAGAAACACGGGTCAGGTCAGGAAGCCAGGGTCCTCTGTAGAGGCGGGCAGCAGCTCCACACAGCGCCTCCTGTTTCCCAAGACACCTGCAGAGGAGGGAGACTTGGAAGTTGTTCTTCAACACAGGTCCAGAGATTAGGCTGTGATCCCTTTTTCCCCTGAGCAGTGAACCTGCCGGGTTAAGTGTGGCCTCTGTGCCTGCCACCTGTGCCTGCAGGAGGAGCCCAGGTCTCTCTGACTGGGCCAAAGCTTCAGGTGGGCAGGGTAAGGCACCACCCCAGCAGCAGTGACCATTACTGATCAGCATGCTCTCCCCTCTTTCCAGCATTCCTGGGTTGAGGTTCAGTTCTCTGAATTGAGTCTTTGTCCTTGTCCTGCAGTGGGAGGTGGTGACAGGGCGTGGGGGGGTGGGGTAAGCAAATGCTTCTGCGCACAGTTGGTTAGTCAGTGAATGTCACTTAGGGCTCAGGCCCTCTGGAGCTCGGTGCTTTTTTTTTTTTGAGACCAGTTTTCACTATTCAGTTCAGGCTGGCCTTGAACTGACAAAGATCCTCCTACCTCAGCCTCCCCAGTGCTGGGATTACAGGCACTTGCCGCCATGCATGGCCGTATTTTTAATTATTTATTCATTTGTTTATTCAAGTAATATAATATGGGCCTTTGCACTCCATAGTAACCGTAGCCCTTTTGTATTTGCGAACAGGTGCCGGAAGTGACGCACTTTCCGCCCGCCCACTCCATCCCTTGGGCTCCTGAGGCTTCAGCTGCGTCGCGCCCTGCGGTGACCCGCGCTGAGGTAAGAGGAGGGCTGCGGTGTGGCGAAGACGGCCGGGCGCTCGCGGAAGGAGGCGGTGAGCGGGGCCGGAACCGAGAAGGGGCGGTCGCGTCGGGGCGGTCGCGTCGGGGAGGGGAGGGGGGCGGGGCGGGGAGCGGAGCCGCCCTGTCCGCCCCGCCCCGTGGAGAGCGCCGGCCGCCCGCTCTTCCTCCTGGGCCCGGCGGCCCGCGCAGCTCCCCGCTCGCCTCGCTCCCCGCTCCGAGGCCGCGTTAGGATGCGGACCGTGAGCAGGCCCCGGGCTGCTGCTCCGCCCGCGGCGGGGGCGGTTCCGGGAAAGCCCCGGCCGCTTCCGAGCCGCTCTCCGAGGAGCGGAGAAGCCGCGCCGCCTCGCTGCGGAGGACACGCGCGTGGGGTTGAACGCCTGAGACCCGGCTGAAACAGTTGAGGTCGACGCCGCTGCGGGGCTTCGTTCCTCTCTCTTTCCCCGCCCGGACCTGCGGCTCGGCGCTGCACGGGCCGAGCGCGGCGTTTCTGGGGCTGCTGCTCGCGGCCGCCCTGGCGTGTGCGTCCTCGTGGCCTCGTTCCTTTGCCCGCTTTCTCCGTCAGTCATTCATTTCTCCACTTCCTCGCTTTTCCAGTGGCGGGGTTGGTTTTTCCTGTGAACTCACGTTAGGCTGCGGCCGGCCGAGGGTCTTGGCCCGGTAGGCGCACACAGTGCAGCCCGGGGCTCTGGGTTGCGGTCTCGCCTCCAGCACAGCCAGGTGGATGATCTCAGTGCTGTGAGACCTGCCTGCTTACTGTAGGTCACAGGTCGGATCAGCTGTGTGAGGTATCAAGGCGCCCAGCAACTGTCAGCCGTCATCTGTAGTTACCTTCACAACTGCAGTAGCTCCTAGTGCATAGACGATTCTAACAGTTGCTTCCCTGAAGAGAGAGAGCTGTGTGGCCTGGGACCTTGCTCACTGTCTTGATTAATTCTCCGAGGTCATCTTTAGGTTCCCGGGTGTCTGATTAGGCCCGCCTCAAGATGATAACAGCCTTTTCTCAGCAGTGTCACATCGCACAGCCTGATCACGGAAGGGGCATCTCATCACAGTCTGGGAGTTACTGGGAAGAGAGAAGTATCTGGGACACACCTGGAAATTTCGCTACCACAGACACCTGGTTGACAGCTTCTCTGTCCCGGCTGCCTGCGCAGCTCACTGCTGCAGCCATACCGCTTTCACTCCAGTGCCTCGGATGTGCCGGTTGTTTTTCTGCTTACGGTCTTTGCCTCTTTCTCAGTCACTGGTAGGAACTGGTTCCATCTTTTCACTTACTATCGGCTGTCACTGGCTAGACCACCTGTGCCTCCTTCCAGGGTGATTGTCTTAGTGCAGTAGAAGTAATGTGTTCTTGGTGCACAGACCTCGTAGTCTGGGGAGATTTGTTCAGTGTGGAGGACACGTGGAAGGGCTGCTGGACTAACTGGCATGAAGTGGAAGCGGTGGAAGTACAGGATGCAGAGCCTGTGCCTCAAATGGGTCACAGCTGGTGCTCCCCCTTCCCTTTGGTTTCACCGCCTGTGCCTGGGAAGTGGCAACAAAGCCTGCCCCAACCAGAGATGCAGTGTTGTGACTTTAAGATTCCCTATGTATTTAAAACATTTAAGAAATTTATTTAAAACAAGTAAACCCAAACACCTGGGAAAGCAGAGAGCATCGTGAGACAGGCAGGAAGTGGCTGCTGCTGAAGATGGCCTTGCCGGCCCTGTGGGCCCTTGTACCAGGCTCTTCATTACATGGCTGCGTTTTGCTGTGAGATCTAGAGAAAGGAGATTGTCAACCAGTTCAAAAGGTTACTTCCAAATCATTATATGTATTTATGAGGTGTATGTGTGTGTAAAGGGTTGCTGTCTTATTTCCAGCCTATTATTTCCTGTTTTATTTCCAGCCTATTATTTAAATGGTCACACATACTAGAGCTGGGATTATAAGTCTTTCAGTTAGTTGGCCGGTGCAGAGTGAAACATCATGGAGGAAGGCGCCTATTTTATCTTCAAGCAATTAATATTTCTGTTTTAATATTTGGATCTTTGACCCATTTTTATGTTAGTATGTGGTGAATAATATGAGTCTAGCTTCAATCTTCTACATATGTATAAGCAACATTTCCAAGTCCATTTATTAAAGAAGCTGTCTTTCCTCGAGCATGTTTTTGGCCCATTTGTCAAAGATTGGGTGGCCTAATGTGTCTAGGGTTTTTCCCAAACCCTGTATTCTGTCCTGTTGATGTACCTGTCTGTTTTTATGCCATTACATTGCTGTTGTTATCACTGTAGATTTGTAATATGACTTGAAATCTAGTATTGTGGTACTTCCTGCTTTCCTCTTGTCCAGGATTACTTTTCCTATTCTGGGTATCTTCTGGTTCTATACAAATTGTAGGAGATTTTTCTAATTTTGTGAGAAATACTGTTGGCATTTTCACTGGGATTGTATTCAATCCTCATGTCGTTTTGGTAGTGTGGTCCCGTTGACAGTGTTGGTTCTGCCTCTTCAGAAACAAGGGATGTGTTTCTCCTTTCTCATGTCCTCTTTCATCTCCTTTTGAGATTGTTGTAGTTTTCGTGTTAGAGATCTTTCCCGTCTTTGGTTAGATTCATTCCTAAGTATTTAGTTTTTCGTAAGACTATTTCCAGTGGTATTGTTTTCCTCACTTCTTTGTCAGTGGGTTCTTTATTGGTAAACAGGAATCCTATTGATTTTTGTTGGTATTTTTAATCATGCTACACTGATGAATTTGATTATTAGTTCTAGGAGTTTCTGGGGTAATTTTTTGGGTTTTCTATGTAAAGGATCATATCATCTGTGAATAATGATTAATTTGACTTCTTTTCCTGTATGGATCCCTTTTATTTCTTTCTCTTGCTTGATTGCTCAGGCTAAAGTTTTAAGTAATATAGTGAACAGTAGTGTAGATAGCGAAAGAAAAGCTTTCAGTTTTTCTGCCACTTAATAGGATGTTGGCAGGATGTTTTTCATAAACGGCTTTTATTGGGTTGAGGGAAAATCCTTCTGTACCCATTTTGTTCCACTTTTTTATTGAGAGTGGATGTTGGATTTTTATCACTCTTTTTTATGTTTCTACTAAGAGGATCATGTGGGTTTTGTACTTGCTTCTGCATTATGTGCTGTATTGATTTGTATATACTGAACCATCTTGCATCCCTGGGATGAAGCCCATTTGATCATGATGGATGATCTTTTAACTGATTGTTACATTCTGTTTGCCATTATGTTGTTGAGGGTTTTTGTATCTGTGTTCTTTAACACATTCACAACATCGCCATAATTCATATGTCTCACTGCCATGTGGTTTGTCACGCCAGTGAAACATGTATGAGTGTTCCATACATGATGGTACCACTTACATCTCCAGGGGTACCAGCTGCCTGATGGGACAATCGTCCATGTATCAGTGCTGGATCAAGCCTGCGGAAACGTGTTAAAGAGACTAGCCTGTTAGAGTCTTTTTCAGTTAGGTCATTGTTTGGTTTGGAAATATAAGGTGATGCTTGCTTGTAGAGATGAGTTTGGAAATAATGCTCCATTAAGGAGTTTGAGGCATATTGGCATTAGATCTTCCCTGAAGTTCTTATGCAGTTTATTTGGTGAAGCTGTTGAGCCATGGGTTTTTCTTAGATGGTAGGTTTCTTATTAATCCCTTGATTTTGTTGCATTTTATTAGACTGTTTGGAGCTTTTATTTTCTTGATTCAGTTGGGTTTTGTTTTGCTTTGTTTTGTCTTTCTGAGACCAGCTTTTGCTATGCAGTTCAGGCTAGCCTTACACTCACAGCTATCCTCCTACCTCAGTCTCCAGAGTGCTCAGATTATGGGTGTGCACCACTAAGCCTGGGGATTCAGCTTTGATAATTCATATGTGTCAAGGAATCTATCCATTTCTTCAGTATTTTCAAATTTATTGGATTACAGGTTTTCAAAGTAGTTACTAATCTTCTGAATTTTGGTTAGTGTTTTTATTTATTTATTTATTTGTTTTCTGCGGTACTGGGGATTGAACTCAGGACCTTGTGCTTGCCAGGCAGGTGCTTATGCCACTGAGCTATATCTCCAGCCCTTAATCTTCTGAATTTTGGCAATGTTCATTTTGTTGTTGTTGTTGTTGTTGTTGTTGTTGTTGTTGTTTTTGTTGAGACAGGGTCTCACTATGCAGTTCAGGCTCGCCTTGAACTGACTTTGTAGCCCAGGCTGGCCTCGAATCACAGTGATGCTCCTGTCTCAGCCTTTGGAGTGCTAGGATTATAGGCATGTATCACCATGCCCAGCTGTGGTGTTCATTTTCATTTTAACTTTTTCATTTGTAATTGCATCGATATGGGTCTTTCCCTTTGTTCTTGTGGTACATTTGGTCTAACAGTTTGTCTTTTATTCTTTTGAAGAACCAGCTCTTTAATTTACTAATTTTTTTTGTCTTTTTCTATTTCATTAATTTCTGTTATCTTTATAATCCTTCTTTGTATTAGCTTTGGACTTGGTTTGTGCTTGTTTTGCCTGGAACCTTCAGGTGCATCATTTGGTTGTTTATTTGGACTTGCTCTATCTTTCTGCTGTGGGCCTTCACAGCAATGAACTTCCCCTTTAGGACAGCTTTTCTCATGTCTCACAGGTTCTGGTATGTTGTAATGATTTATCATTTGAATCTAAAAACCTTAATTTCTTCCTTGATCTCTGTGACCCATTTATTATCCAAGATTGCATTGTTTGGCATGTTTTTGCAAAGTTTCTCATTTCTTTTAACCTCAATTTCTAGTTTGATTTGCATGATCTGATAATACAAATGAAATAATTTGATTCATTTGTATTTAAGCAAGCTCTGGGGCCGGCAATGTAGTTCAGCTGCACAGCACCTGCCTAGCAAGCCCAAGGTCCTGAGTTCGATTTCAGGTAGAAAATAAAAAGCAAGCTCTGCGGGCTAATATGTGGTGTATTTTGACAAAGTTCCATGTGCTGGTGAGATGAATGTGTAGACCTTTGTTGTAGAGTGGAACAGTCTGTAGATACCTGTCAAGTCCATTTGTTTGAAGGTGTGGCTCACCTTGGTGATTTTTGTGTTTCATTGATCTGTCTTTTTGTGAGAGTTGGGTATTCTTACATTAACTATGGGACCATAATTTCTATGTCTCACTGCCAGGTAGATCTGATTTGAATGTGTTACTGTCAGCTTCCACCAGTAGTAATACATGTCTAACTGTCTTGTTGGGCATCTTGTACCATTTCATTAGTGAAAAGACTGATAAAAGTGATGAGACCCATTTGTACCACCAGGGGTACAGGCTGCCCAGTGGGAGAGACACGAACATACCACTGATAGCCAAAGCCCTTGAGAGTGTGTTAAGGGCCCCTTTATGATTGTACTGATGCTTGTCTGGTCTTTCATGTCCATTGCATTTGTTCTCTGAAGTTGGGTGTGCCAGTGTTTGGTGCGTACAGTGGTGCCTTGGTTCTCAAACTTAATTTGAATCTGGAAGGATGGCTGCAGTTGTGTTCATCACCTGCCGAGTTCATGAATGGAAGCAAAATTTTGCTGTGTGCTTCTGTTTGCAGCCTGAATTGTTTGCAAACAAGCATTCATGAACTGAGGTATTACTGTGTATATTTACAACTGTTAGCTCTTCCTTAACCAATGTGTAGTTCCTTATTTGCCTCTTCTGATCAGTTTTGGCTTAAAGTCTGCCTTGTCTGAAAATAGGATTGGTACTCCTGCTTGTGTTTGGGCTCCATCACATGGACTATTGCTTTCTACCCTTTAATTTTTAGTCTGTGGATTTCTTTTTGGATTAAATGTACCTCTTTTGTGCAGCATACTTGCGGGTTATTTTTTCCTGCAATCTGTCAATTTGTGTCTTTCAGCGAGGGCATAGTTTTGCGCAGATTGCTATTTGTCACAAGTTATTACTGACTTACACTTGTCATTATATTTTTTTTCTGTTGTTGGTTCCTGTGTTTTTCCCCTTTGATTAACTGCTCGCTCTGCTTCTTGTATTTTTTCCATATGAATTTTTTTTGGCATTAGTGTCTTCATGACCCCTGTGTAGAACAGTTCTGAGCATGTTTTGAATTTTTTTGTTTTGTTTGTTTTGGTATTGGAGATCGAACTCATGGTTCCAGGTTTGCCAGGCAAGCACTTATGCCACTGAGCTACATCCCCGGCCCTGAAGTTCTTGTTCTTGTTGTTGTGAATTTTGTTTTTTCTTTTCTTGAGACAGGGTCTCACTTTGTAGTTCAGCCTGGCCTGGACTCACTATATAGTCCAAGCTGGCAATCTTCCTGCCTCAGCCTCCTGAGTGCTGGGATTACAGGCATGGGCCAACACACCTGGCTGTTGTGAGTTTCCTAAGACATTCTTTGTCATGGGATATCTTCATTTTTCCATCAGTTGTGAAAGATAGTTTTGCAGGATGTATTTTTGGGGGTTAGAAGCGCATTTCTTTGGGGCATGAAGCACATTACTTGAACACTCCTGGCTTTTATGTGTCCCCCATGAGGGCCATAATTTACGTTTCCCTGCCACTACTACTTGTGCCACCACTGTCACAAGCTGCCTGAGGGTCAGTCATGCATGTGATATCAGTGGTTCAGGCCGGCAGGAATGTGTTAAGGTTTGTGTTGAGAAGTCTGCTATAGCTTTTATGGGCTTACTTTTATAAGTGATTTGTTATTTTTCTCTAACAGCTTTTAAGATTCTATCCTAGTATTGAACTTGTGGTATTTTGGCAGTGTTGTATTGTGGGAAAGGCCTTTTCTGGTGATGGCTATTTGGGATTCTGTATGCCTCACTGTTGTTTTTATGGTATAGTATCTGTAAGTATATGGCTACCTGCATGCATGCTACCTTTTAGATCTGACACTCCTCATATTGGCCATTTCTTCTGCCTATATTTTATACTCTGAATAAGTTTTTTTTTTTTTTTAATCTCCTGGGATTCTGTTTGGTACTTTCATGGACTCAAATTTGAGGATTTTGTTTTTTGACACAGGGTCTCACTGTGTAATTTACTGGCCTTGAACTTACCATGTAACACACAGGCTGGCCTCAAACTTGCAATGATCCTCCTGCCTCAGCCTCCTGAGTGCTGGGATTACAGGTGTGCAATACCACACCTGGCTGTTTTGTAAAATGTTTTGTCTAATTGTTTGCTAAATTGGTTGTTTATGTTTTGAATTATTTTGGTTAGCTCTGTTAGTTTTGTGTTTGTATCTTTAAGCTCATAGATCAGTTTATTAGGCCCATTATCAGTATCTTATCCTTGGTTTGTTTTGTTTTGTTTTGTTTTGTTGTCTTTTGTGACAGGGTTTTGCTATGCAGTTCAGGCTGGCCTTGAGCTCACTTTGTAGATCAGGTTGGCCTCGCACTCACAATGATCCTCCTGCCTCAGCCTCCCAAGTGTTGGGATTATAAATAGGCGTGTACCACCATGCCAGGCAGTACCTCATCTTTGAGCTTGTGAAGTTACTTTGCATTTCTTATTTTGTATATTTCAGGTCTTTGGTTTACTTCCTTATCAGTGCCACTTGGCTCTGTTTTGAGGAATTTTTGGAGGCATTTTGTTGCCTTTTCATGTTTCTGTTTGTGTGTATGCGTGCACACATGACAGCCATGCTCATGTGTTGAGGTTTGAAGATTCATGAGACTAGAAAGATTTAGTTTTTGCTTCTAGTACTGTGTTCTTGGCTCTGTTTCATCTTGGTGTGTATCTGCCTTTTTTTTTTTTTTTTTTTTTTTTTTTTTTTTTTTTTTTTTTTTTTTTTTTTTTTTTTTTTTTTTTTTTTTTTTTTTTTTTTTTTTTTTTTTTTTTTTTTTTTTTTTTTTTTTTTTTTTTTTTTTT
>PVLD010018550.1:10681-38819 GCA_004027595.1 Dinomys branickii | reverse complement strand
TTAGAACTGCATGTTGTATTACATAGTTATCTTCACATTAGTTAACACAAAAACATTAAAGGAAATACCAAATTATAGAGAAGATAGTAGGGAATTTGCACTGGATGCTGTATAATATAAAGTTATCTTCATTTCTGCTAATACAAAAACGACTGAGGAAATACAGAATTATAGAGAACATAGAAGGGAATTAGCTCTGGACGCTGTCCTACATAATGTTACCTTCACCTTTGTTACTCAGTTACACAGATGATGGCCCATTTGATCATTTCATTTTTCTCCTCCCTCATCTCCGTTGCCCTACCACTCAATCAGTCATCTTGCCTGTGATAATAACTGTACTCCTGGGTTTATCTATATCCTTGGACTCTCGCCTTGGGAGGAGATATAGCTGCCTCAGACTATACTATAACATACATGGGTGTATACAAACTGCCATGGTCGGAGGTGGGAAAGCACATGTGCTCACAGCGGACCGCCTGGCTCCACCCTGTCATCGTGCTATGGGTGGGGGCAGGTCCAGACCATGAGGTGCCCTGAGCGGGGCCCACAGCGGAGCAGCCGCGGGGCTCACTGCGGATCATCCGCGGGGCCCACAGTGGAGCAGCTGTGGGGCCCACGGTGGAGCAGCCGCAGGGCCCTCAGTGGAGCAGCCGCGGGGCACGTGCCTCCATGGGGCACCCTCTGCGACCCTTTTGGCTCTGTCCCATTGCCTTGATGCCAGAGGCCTTTTCTTCTCCTCCCACCTCCTCCTGATCTCCAGTATTACCATTCCCCACCCCTTGCAGCTGGGCAATGGGTCTCCGAAGCTGAAGCTGGGAATGCCAAAACGAGGGCGTGGGCCAAGGGTGTGCTTGGAGGGGCGACCTCCTCCCTCTCTATCTCGTCTCCCTCCGACTGCGCCATGGCAGATCTGCGATCCCCTCCTCCAGAGGAGGTTTTGCTTAGTCTTTCTGAGGGTTTCAGTTCCCATCTCGGATCCTTCTTGAGTTGAGGATATCCACCTCTTTCCTTTCTGTCCTTCACATGTTGCTATATTCGTATGTCTGAGTGGCATTCCTCCAGGAGGTTCTCTCTGCTGCCTACCCAGTCGCCGTGGGTTCATACAAGGTTCATATATGCAAGCAGCATGGAGACACTCTTGTTGCTCGTATTAGTAGTTTGGGGTGAGTCCTGAAGCCTGTGGACTCGTCCCATTGCTGTCAGGAACAGGTGGTGATTGCGCAGGCTGCAGAGGCTCAAGGTGCTCACAGAGGGCGTTCAGGGTGGGAGCTGAAGCCCAGTAACTCAGTTCATGCTACCTGCTTGGTGCTGGAGTGAGAAGGGCGTGGAGCCGTGTGATCCACCTCCATCTGCAGCTCTCTCTTGCTGTTGTGCTCCAGTTCCCATTTGTTCCTTGGCTGGATCCCTGGGAGTTGCTGTGGCTCTGATGTCGCTGCTGATGCACCCCACCGCTCCCCACTGGCAGCCGCCCACACAGTGGAGAGGCAGGAGGCCACAGCCTCGAGGCAGGCATAGAGCTGGGTGTGGTGGGATGTGTACTGGCTGCTCTGGCTCCACCTTGCCTCCCGGTGCTGATTAGGAAGGTTGCTGCAGGGTGGGGAC
The DNA here is from genome assembly GCA_004027595.1 of Dinomys branickii. Classification (NCBI taxonomy): domain Eukaryota; kingdom Metazoa; phylum Chordata; class Mammalia; order Rodentia; family Dinomyidae; genus Dinomys; species Dinomys branickii. The sequence continues at coordinate 37,214 of PVLD010018550.1, read as the reverse complement.
TCCGCTTCAGTGGCTGTTGCAACCTCTCATCCTCACACTGGATTTGACAAGAGTTCCCAACCACCATTGCCTCTTTTCCTGGCTGCGCCCTCTCCTCTCCAGACCTGGACCAGCTCTTGGAACTCTGCTCTCCCCTGGCTGAGTTGGGAGGCTTCCATGAGTGTGGGTCTCCGAGGCTGAAGCTGCGATTGCTGGAACGAGGGCTTGGGCCAAGAGTGTGTTTGAAGCAGTGGCTTCCTGTTTCTCCGTCTCTTCTCCCTCCGACTGTGCCGCGGCGGCCCTCCGATCCTTTCCTGCAGGAGAGGTTTTGCTTGGTCTTTCCTAGGGCTTCAGTTCCCATTTCAGATCCTTCTTGGGTTCAGGGTACACACCTCTCTCCTTTCTGTCTTCATATTGCTATATTTCATTGTCTGGGTGGTAATCCTCTGGGAGGTTCTCTCTCTGCTGCCTACCCAGTCGCCATCTTCCCGGAAGTCTCTTACCAATAAGGAATCTGAGACAAAGAGAACTTAAGTAAGGTTCTCAAGCCTCTGAGTGGGAAAGTTGGGTATAAATGTAAATAGTCTCACTCCAGATCCTAAACATGAAATCATTACCGCCTAGCAACCTGGGGGTTTTCTTTGAAAGGGGCTAATAAAAAACAACAACAAAAAAAACCCACCTGTGTCATATCAATCACGTTATAGTAATAGTCATATATGTTATTCTGTGACACCCATAAATGCCTTTTATTTCCTTTGACCAAGTTGTGGTGTTTGCAGCCAAGAGCCATGTTTTCCTACTTATTTTTTGCATACTTCCAATATCCAGATATGCTGGCTAATAGTTGGTGAATGAATGAATGAGCCAAATTATGTTTCTGACTCACTATGTGCCTCTTTAAGTGTCTACAGAAAGGACAAGCACAGTCTTCTACCACCTGATCTAGAGGTTCTCTCAGTATCAGAACAATAGTCCTTTTATTTTTCTTAGAGTCAAATGTGCTGTTTGAAAAATTAATCTTTTTGCTCAGAAATGTGAAGATAGAACTACAATTAGAAATTGCTAATCCCTGATATCCTTGCAATATACAATGTAAACAAGATTCACCACTACCTCATTCTAGACAATCAGACGTTTGGAAAGGAGACTGGAAATAGTATTTGAGTAGGTACTATAAGGGGCATGCTAGGTGCTTTGAAAATCTTTGTAAGAAAAAAAAAAAAAACTTTGTAAGTTTATTCCCCAGCACAGTTATTCAAGGCATATGTTAAGAGATGAAGTTTTGTTTTGTTTTGGTCTGTTTTTTGAGACAGGGTCTTGCTGTATAGTCCAGGCTAGTCTTAAACTATGTAGTCTAGGCTGGCCTCAAACTCATGGTGATCCTCCAGCCTCAACCTGCCAAGTCCTGGGATTACTGGTGTATGCCACCACACTCAGCCTCAGAGATGAGATTTGTTCTAAAGAGTTAGGTCACTGGATCAAAAAGTGACAGCGTTGGAGGTCAAACTCACACTGGTTGGCCTCAGGAATCTGGCTTTCAGGCACTGTTGCTTCCAGTATAGAGGCCTTATCTCCTTTTCCAGATTGACTGCGTGGCTTTGCAAATCTCGTCCGCCTTCTGTCCTGTGCAGCGTACAACCTGCAGTCAGAGCGTGGGCTGAGTTGGAATTCGAGTTGGGCTGTAGAATTGCTAAGCCATCCCCACACTTATGGCCAACATGTGGAGGCCTGTTGGGTGGTTTTCTAGTGTGGTTCTCTTGGCCACCGCTTTGCTGCCTCATATCACAGTCATCTCTAGTTTTATTTGCTTTGCCTTTGTGTATTTTGGCTTCTGAACTTCTATCCAATATAAGCCAACACTTTGGCATATTCACTTCTGAGTTTCTTCAGTAAGTTCATAATAATAAAAATACATTATTATTTTAAAACTCCATATAGCAGAGTGTGGTGAGTGTAGGATTACACAGCTGTAATCCTAGCTATTTAAGAGGCTGAGGCAGGAGGATCACAAATTTGAGGTCAGTAAGGTAACTCAGACTTTATCGTCAAGTAGAATTAAACAGGGCTGGGATGTAGCTCAGTGGTAGAGCAGTCACCTATTATGCCTAAGGCCTTGGGTTCCACACCTGGTACCAGAAAACAAAAACAAAAGCACTGCACATAAAAGCCAGAGCATTGATACACCTTCCAGGTCTCTGGGGTTCCAGCTCCAGACTGAAAGCCTAAGAGGGGACGCTAAGCTCCCCATCTACCTCTACACCAGAGCTCATTAATTCTGCACCGGAGACAGAGTAAACTTGAGATAAGCAAAACAAAACTCAAGTAGAAGAGAAAGGAAAGGAGGGGTGGGGGCCATAGCAAAGTGGTACACTCCCTACCTGTGTGGCTGTTTACATAATTGTGTTGTTATAACATTTCCTGTACTTTTCTGTAAGTTGATGCTGCCCTAATTATGGATTCTCAAGAGAACACTTCATTGTACCCCAAATTACACAGTGCTTTAAAAAATACCTTCTTACTGGTTTATCAAATACCTTATAAACTCGTAATTACATAAAACAATTCAGGATCCAGAATAAAAACAGCTTGTACTATTAACAGATGTTGGTATTGTTACATAATTGAGTACAAGGCTTTCAAAGATCTATAATATTTTTCTTGTGTAAAAAGAAAAAAATTACTCATTATAGTCATAATGTGTCACTTAGACTTCTGATCAAACAGAATGCATGTGTTCCATTCTGTGTGCTCTGTACACTTCATTGTGAAGGGACTTGCCTTTGTGGAGGAGAAAGTGCCACTTACTTCAGCAAATTGCTTTCGCAGCATATGTGCCTACTTGTTAGACAGCCTGTGGGCACCTGGGCCAGGCAAGGGCTGGGCCCCTTTATCCTCAGAGCACCTGCACGCCACAGCTCCCCAGCACTGAGCCCAGCACTGCACGCCCACTGTCCCCAGCACTGGCTCCCTCCGAGACCCCGAGGACTTCGCAGTGCTCCTTTCCCGCCAGAGCCTCCTGTCACCCTTAGAAGCCAGGGCAAGGGCTCGCCTTCCGGTATAGAGGCTCTCGTCTGGCTCCCACGTGGCTGGGTCTGTCTTAAGATGCAGGCGGTTCCAATGACATGGAAAGTAGTCTCAGTACAGCACAACAGAGGAAATAAATCCTGCTATTGAGGGCCATGCTCAGTGTTTAACTTTCAGTTTAATTTTCTGCACTGTTAAAGGAGAAAAAGTTACATGGGTCAGTAGAACTGGACAGAGGCCTGTGTTTCTCATTATAAAAATAAAATAGAAAATGGCTTTTAGAGCTTTGTATTGACAGACATCCCTATATTTTCCTTGCCAGAGAAAAACTGTCATTTTGGAACGAGCCAGAGATATGCACAAGCTTACTAACTCATTCCTTAGAGATCTTGATGGGTCACCTTAAAATAGTTCTTTTCTCTAAGAAAACCATCCCTTTTTAGCAAGAATTTTGAAAAAGGAGCTCCTGAAATGGACTTCATGTATTTTTGTTCTTTGGTTTTATAGGAATTTTTTTACTCTCACTTCTGTTTTTGTAATTTTTCCCTCAAAAAAATCAAGATTGTTGCTCACGGCTGTTTAACTCCTTGTGGCACACTGATTGGTCCAGGAAGACTGCTGCGCAGGGCTGGACAGTAGGTGAGGGCGGAGCACAGGCTCCAGGCCCCGAGTTCAGTCCCAACCAGTGCAGAACAAAACAAAGCAACTTGAGTTCAGCAACCAAATTTGCAGTTAGAAGCAAAACCTTGAATATAGACTGATTCACAAATGCCAGTGGATGAGTGCTGAAAGTGACACATTATGGTGACATTTTACGGCACAGCAACGTTAGCAAGTTTATATCAGTAAACAGCTCGGTTAATTGCTTTACTTTGTGTTTACCTGCAGTTAAAGAGAGCAGACACTGAAGAACAGCAACGCATTATTATAAACCACATATTTTCTCCTGTAAACACCGGCATCCCCAGGTCCTGCTCTAGTTTATTTTTATGAGTATATGTTAGCAGTACATGCTAATGACACTCTCCTTGGGGCATCGGTATGGCTCCATCTCCCGCCTTGACCCTTCTGAATCCCGGCTTTTCCCTCTGCTTCCCTAGCTGTCTTTCTGCCTCTAGTTGAAATGGTCGAACCCGCTCCAGACCTTAACCCATGTGTTTCCCTTCGTGTCCCCCAGCGGCACCCTGGGGGGGGCTTGTTGTGGTGCAGCTCACACTGTGTCATGGTGGCTTTTGAATTCCCCCCATGGTACTGGGGCTCTCACTCAGAGCCTCGCTGTGCTGCTGAGCTATATGCACCGCGGCCCTATTCCGCTGATTTCTAATTTCATTTTATAGGGTACAGGTACCCTTGGTTCGGCAGTCAGATGGAGAGGGCCACTCTATAAGGTAATGACAGGTAGTGGCTGAGGTACTCTGGCAGAAGAGTTCGGGCCCTTCTCCTCTGAGTCCTGATCACATAACTTAAACCAGACATTCTGTTTTCTTGGCACATTTCTATTTTCTTGTAAATTAATATGGTACTTGTAGTTTGCAAGGCTACACTGTACACAGTATTTCTGAATGGCACACTTGGGAGAAGCAGACATATTTACTGTTACTCTGAAGTTGAGAATTTGAACTATTAATTGCTCTACTGCGTTTGTTCTCTGTGTAAAATTTTGTTATAACAGTGCTAATTACTAAGCAGCTGAATTTGTGAAAAAGTGCACAGTAGTAATTTGCACCTTACTGTTGTCTTGCTATTAAAAAATTATGAACACATACACAGGGTACATGCCCTTGATTTATGGACTTCCCAAGGGCACGTTTATCTCTGGGTCGCTAGTGCTTTTCCTTGTGTTCAGCATTTGGTTTTTATATTTGTGCTTTTGAGGACCTCATTTTACCCTAATAAGAGCTGTTAAGAGTTGTTCTTAGAACATTTTTAGAAGGACGAGGAGCACTGGGAGATAAAACACTGGAGTTGTTAAATTACTGTAAGCTTTTATTTATTTTGCTAGTTTTAGAATAACAAGAAAAATCCCCTTTGAAGTTTCTTCCTACTATGTGAATCATTAACTAAGATATTCAGATTTTAGAGTTCGGCTATAGTGTTAGAGTCAGTGTATCAGTGACTGAAGAAGATACGTTCTGTGGAGTCACACTCCAGATACGTGTTTCTAGGTAGAGTCGATAACAGATGCAGAGTAGTATAGTTTTTGTTTGTTTTCATCTCTAGGAAAAACAACTTCAAATCTGGGGAAAGACTTTATTTTTGCCCTGTGGATGGGTCAAAAACGTGTGCTCTGGGTGGTTTGCAAGCCTTGCATACTAACCTGTGAGTCAAAGGCACGGGGAGGGAGAGTATTTTCAGATGAATTCCGCATACCTGGTATTTGGACATCAATTTTTTTTTTTTTTTTTTTTTTTTTTGGCGGTACCGGGGATCAAACTCAGGACCTTGTGCTTGCCAGGCAGGCGCTTATTTCCACTGAGCTATATCCCCAGCCCTATACCTGGTATTTGGATTTCTGGCTGCCAAAACTTTTTTTACAAGAAATTTGTATTTGTAAGAAGTGATCTTTTTCTTTCCCAGCCAGTGCTGGAGTTTTGCACTTACAGAAATCCCGCTTGTGGGCAGAAAGCAGAGGTTTCAAAGGAACTCCATCTCCATATGGTTTTACTCCATAATCCCTTATCCTCCATCTTCAGCTCTCATTCCTTTGCTTTCTTGCCTGTGGCTACATTTCTATCTCTGCATCAATTAGCACAGTGATTTATACAACAAGCAAGCAGTTTAGAGGTAATGGTACACAATTAACATCTCATTCCACCATAAAGGGTATGCTAAATACCCCAGTCATTGCTTTCTCTGCCTGGAATTGAAATAAGTGTTTGTCCTAATTCATATGCTATCTGATGTGAAGTGGGCCTGCTTTGTGCTGCACTACACCATTAATCTAATTATAGATAGCTGCAAATGAAGTGCTGTCAGAGCTGGGAGATTGAAGAAAATAGCCTTTTGTCATTTAGCCTGACTCTGTGAAGCAAGATCACACTTTACAGGGCACTACTGCAGAATGGAAATCTCAGTAATATTGCTGCCTGTTGCATCTTTTCTAATTACTACAGCATTGTAAACACAACTGGGCGCTGATATAAATAGAGCTGTAGATATGCTGTCATGTGGGTTGTAGGAGAAAGTCCTCCGAGTGCTGTTGGATTAAATGATGCATCCTGATTGACAGCTACCTTGAGACTGGGCTGATGGAGTCGTCACAGCATTATGCTAACAGACTGCTCCGCCACTGCAGCTGTATGGGGCTGGGGCTCGCCAGGCCCGGCGCTTTCACTGCTCTTCTCCTTTCTCCTTCGCCGGGCTGTACCTCCAAGAGACAGCCGGGCTTTCATTCTGCGTGTTTAGAATAGTTTCTGGAGACAAATTGTTGTGGCCAGGATTGGGCTACTAGGCCCTATGTGTGAGTAGAAGAAAGTGTATGGCTTTGGACCTTTGTAAGTTTTCCTTCAAGTGTTAACTGATAAATCACAATTCTAATTCCACCTGAATGTTTTTATTTACATTTAGTGTTTTTCTCTGCTTTTCTGACGTGATGTTTTTAACAATGTGTCATTGTCTAACGCATCATTTCTGTCACTTTAAAAATAGTGATCATTTTTCCCAGCTTTGAGTTATGGAAGTGGACAGGAAGATGAAACTTAATGTTTAAACCTTGTGGGGCCAGAAGTTGTAAAACCCTGAAAAGGGAGAGAGCCTTTGACAACAATGCGCCTGCCACCACACTTAGGAGGGGTGGATGTCGTTTTTGGCTAGTGCTTCAGGATCTTAAGATAATTGATGTAAAATAACTTACAGTAAAGATTCATCACTGACCTTTCACTCTTTAATACAGCTTAGATGGTCAGTAATTGAAATGAAAAACCATCAGTAATTAACCTCACAGATCCTGGGTACTGGAAGAGCAAACTGGAACTAGAGCTGAGTCCACTTGAAGAGGTTCTGAAGTTGCAGTGGAAGCTACCACACTTAAGCAGACCAGAGACACTGGCCTTGTGAACAGCCACAGCAGCACAGCAGCCATGGGGTCTGTATGGCTGTTCGTCCATCCAGAGATCTTGGAAAGGAAGCCAAATGCGGCGTCAAACTACATAAAGGGCTGGTGTCCTCAGTGAACCCAGGGCCCAGCAGGAGGGTGTTCTGCTGGCCGCCTCAGCAAAACGTTTCTCACAGGAGCGGCGCTGACTTCTGGGTCCACTCCAGGACAGGTGGGCAGGCGCCTTGGTTAACTAAGTGCCATTAGAAAGCATCCGTCTCTGTGGAACCTTGGCGAGCACCCCTCTGCTCCTTCCCCGGGCCCCAGGGGAGGACTGTGTTAAAGACACCCCATTGCACCCCTTTAATTGTCTCTCATGGTTTTCTACCTGTGCCTTTCATGTCTGCTGTGATTCATGTTGTTTCTTTGAAACTTTTGGGAGAAATTTTCTTGTTAGACATGGTTCCACATGGTAGATACCATAAAATTAATTGGTAGGAGACCCAGGTTGGAGTGATTTTACATAACTGGCTCATTACCTAACCTCAGTCCTTTCCGTGGTTGTCACATCATGGACTGAGGAGCTGGTGCAGGCCAAGCCCAAGAACACCTGTTCTCTGCTCAGACTGACAATGGCGAAGTGTTTTTCAGAACTTCCTATGCATGTGACGGTGGTTTGGGGACCAGCTCCCTGAAGTTCTGTCTGCTAAGGAGTCCAGCCCTGGTCATCACCCAGCTCCTCGGCAGCTCAGCCCCCACCCAAGCCTCGTCTCACCCTTCTGCAGCTTCTCCCGCCCTGTGCAGGGTGAAATCTCTGGAGCCTCCTCTCCATCCTATCTTCTAGGCCTTGGACTCCACACCCTGAAAACATCAACCGTGTGGTTTTTCTGCTTGAAGATACCAACAGAAAGTCAAAATCTCACCTCTGAGGAATTTCACACACCCCTGAGGGATATTCAGTGCCCATCCAAAAAACAACTTGGACCGCAGAGTCACTGTAGGGCGCTTTCCTGAACTCTCTCACCTAGTTGATGGCTCTGGTTCTCGAAGAATCCAGAGAAACCAAAAGCTAGCAGTTTTGATCATAAGTTCTGAGAGCCCCATGTGTCTTCTTGAATGACTTCTTGCAGTATCAGAGGCCTCCAGTTCTCACCGGCCGTTCACATGGATGGCCCAGACATTGCACCCTGCTGGGCTGCATCCAGGGACATGCCCATGTCCCGCACAGGGGCCTGCAGAGGCTGCTTTGAGAGGGTGTTTGTGTGGGCACACGGCACAGGTGGGGCAGGACAACGTCAAAGGTAATCTTAAGAAGGGAACCTTCTCTCTGCCTCCCCTCCTTATACTCAGAAAGGTCACTTCTAAGCCAGCTATGTGCGGCAAGGCTTCTCCTGAGGAGTTTACTCCACTGTTATTTTTTGCTTGTGATTACAATAAGTCGCTTATTCCCAAACAGATTTAAGAACAATAAACAAATACAAAAGAAAAAGAACATCTCATCAGTAACAAAGACTGCATCTAAAAGCATTGAGTTTGCTGACTCTTTCACATGTCTTTCCAAGCAAAGCAGGAGCCCCACAGTGAAGGGATCCAGAAGATAGGAAAATTATAAAAATAGGGAAAGGGTCCAGCTTTAGTCCGGATCTGGTCATTTCTGGGGAGAAATGGCGCTGGATACAGTCTTAGGACTGTATTCAGGCCTATTTGTGCTGTAGTTAAAATTAGTTCTTAAGTGTATCTGCTGTGGTGAAAGACCATGTATTTTCTTCAGTGTTTACAGGTAACTTTCTTGAAATCAGAGTGTGCACTTCGAAGTCATATGGTGCCAAAAACAAGGGAAAAAATCTGCATTGTACATTGAAAACTGACAGGTTCGATGCTGACCAGACCAGTAGAGGAAGCACCCCCGGGTGATGCCCCCTTGAAAAGTAACTTTCCATTAACTCTCAAGCCTGTAGTGATCCTGGATTTTCCTGTTCAAGGCAGACAGAGCACAGATACTAAAACTGTGCAATTTGGCCCAATTATATCCCCCCTCTCCTCTTGTACGCCCCCATAGATTTAATGAAGGACTGGAGGTACAATTCATCGCGGATAAATAGTCCCTCTGCCCAGAATGTTTATTAGACTGACAGCAGCAGGCACTCTCCTCGCTTTTTCCCCGTGCCACTTAAGACTCGGATGAATTTTAATAGGAGCAAAAAGCTTTTATTTGCACTGTAATTTCACTTAAGGATCATATCCTTCAGAAACTGGCAGATGCTTGTATGTCTTGATTGCAAAACATACACTCAGGAGTAAAGAAACATGCAAAAGATGTTATTATTCAGCCTGTCACGGTGTCACAAATGTACTTGGATCTTGGGCCCCCAGAGCTCTTCACTGCCCCCCCCTTCCAAACAGGCCCTGCAGAGAGCCCATCTTCAGATTTCTGCATCCCTGTACTGAATCACAGGGTGACCTGGGCTTGTCTTCCCACCCCTGCGTCTCTGCTGGCATGATGCCCTCCAGAGGCTCTGGGGCACCCAGCTTTCCTGCCATGCACCAGAGCTGTCCTGTGCTTCTGTCACACGCATGTGACTGGATCTGGTGGGAATCCTAAGATCTTTAAGTGGTGGCTCTGATTTCCCAAGAAACTCTTCCTCAAACCTTTTTATGTGAGAACAAACAGTGGCTCATCTGTTGATTTGATCTAAAATTTTTTTCCCTGTCTAGAAGGAATTCTCTTTATTAGAAATGTTCTGTTCGACCAGACTTGCCTTAATGAACCCCTGAAAGCCACCTACAAAAGGTACCATGGAAATACCTGGTTGTGCATATGATTTTCTGTCTTGTTTTCAAAATGTTGATCTGTGGTCTCACTCAGGAAGGCATTTTTATTGTATCTTATCTTTATCTTGTTACACCCGAAAGACTACATGATACTGTGCCTAAAAAGAAAAGCACACTTTTTCTGGTGAATATAAAATTTTCTGTCACTGAAAAATATTTGAATTTCAAAGATCATTTTGCCTCAAATGAACACTGAAACCCTTTGTCTTAACTTACTGATACAAGCAGTGCAGAAGCTCTTGTGGGTGCAGGTTTGAGGCAGCAGTCTGCTGCCATCTACTGGCAGGCGTTCACAGTGTCGCCTCCCTTGTCCTGTTGGCCAACCCAACTCTCAGGGTCTACCTTTTTTAGGGTAAGTTTATAAACACTGCAGAAAATACAAGCAAAATTATCACTATTTTCTATTCATTTGTAAAGTTTTGTGATTTTTTTTCTTAAAAATCCAGGATAGTTATTATATCACTGATTAATAACTGGAGTAGTTCTTGTTTCAAGAAATTTTAAGAATATAAGTCACAACAGATGCCAGAAACAATACATTTTGATGTTGGGTACAAGGATTTTACACTTGACTTACAGGATGTTACTGTAATGTTAGTAAAACTAAAACTGATTTTGAATACACGATACTTTGGCAGAAAAGTTCATTTAAACACCTTTATGGTTTTCTTCTGTTTTCCCTCAAGTACAAGGTGCACATCTTAACCAAACTCGCTGCAGAACTGAACAAATTCATGCGGGAGAAAGTGGCTGAAGACACAAGTGGCACTCTGCGCTCCCCGATGCCCGGAGTGGTGGTGGCCATCTCTGTGAAGCCTGGAGACGTGGTAAGGCCCTGCCTGTCTCTGAGGACATGCTGGCCCCAGACTCCCCTTAGGCGATACTGGTCAGCAGTACAGCCATGCCTTTTGCAGTTCTTTCTTAACTCAGACAAATAGCCAAATAGATTCTGTGCATTCTTTGTCTACACATTTCACATCCAAATCATGTTGGTGACAATACTTCTGGGCACCTACCCTCCTCCCAAATGACCTGGCAGCGGAGCCGAAAGGCCAGATGCGTTCTCTTATAGCTTAAATCCAGTGTTTTGGAGAGTACTTAAGTCCCAATTTACTCCCCAGTGCTCTATACCTGAAGCCTCCTTAAAAAGTCTCATGCTAACCAATAGCCTTCCAATGGGCAGCGTTTTGCCTGATTTCTGAATTAAATGCCTAATTGGGAGTGAGACTGAAGGAAAGGTTAATTCCATAGTCCGTACAGTGCCAGTGCACTTCTAGGACTTGGGAAATAAAAATTAGGGTCGCAGTTTGAAGTTTTGAGCTTGTGACACTAACACACAAACCCAAACCATGTTAAAATGTCCTCACATGTTCAGTTTCAAGATAACTTGCAATGGATGAGTTGGTGAGGTGCATACATGTTCTCAGAGCACAGGTCTCTGTTGATTAGCAACAAAAGTGAAAAGAAAACAATTTAAGATTTAACCAGGTTTCTAGAGGTATTTAAGTCCTTCCATTTTTATTTATGTGTAAGAAAACAGCAGCTGAACACGACAGACTTCCTTGGATGTCGGGGTGATTCAGTTTTCTATTTCAGTGAAGTCATGAGAGGTTTCATCTTTTCCCAGAAAGACTATATTAAAATTCCTCCTGCTTTCTATATTAATGCAGATAAGATGTCCTCTTAACATTCACAAAAACTCATAGTTGGCATTGGCTTCTAGGAAAGTATTTACAATAAAGGAATATTAAATAAAAATGATCAGGTTCATTTGTTTTTGATGCTCAGCCCTGAAACTGATACTCGCAGTTGGAAAACTGACTTAACAATGGCATTACCTGGTGATACGGAAATAGAACTACTAGCTTTTCTGGAAACACACGAGAGGCTGAATAGTTTTGGATCTTTACATTTACCTTGAGGGAAGGTCCGGGAAAAAGCCCTCACTACAGTTGTGATTGTGGACATAGGGTTGGGGGTGTGGCACGTGGCAGCGACACACATGTGCCTGCCTTGTGTGTCTTCCTCCTGTAGGGCTGGGTCATCGGAGTAGTCAGTGGGGTCTTCTAGGGCCTACACGGCAGGCTGGGGAACACCTGAAGGGTTTGATTTCTTCATTGTTTTCCTTGATGTTTTCCTAGAAGCCACATAGTCTGCACATTGTCAGCCTGAGCTTGTCAGTCCTAATCGTGTGGCTTTAATTAGAAAATCACATTTGTGGTTTTTTTTTTTTCTTGGTAATAATGTGTTTACCTTAAACCCTCACTTTTCTGACACCTGGGCCTGAGCGCCTGTGCAGGAGGAGGCAGGCAGGGAGGAGGGGAGGCTCCTGCCTCCAGGGTGGAAGGTAGCAGGGCAGTCCTGCCCCTCCCCACCTTCGCGGCATGCAGCTGCCTGCCCTGGTATGCGGTACCAGAGCTGCGGAGAGTTTCCAGGGCCAGACCAGGCGTCTTCTGGATCCCTAACAACTGCTGTCTCGTGGGTCTACAGGTCATCTGGGAAAAGTGATATCCACGCCCGTTCCAGTAGAGTAGCTCAGATAGTGAATACACCCCACTCATAACTGAGTAAGGGTACTCAAGAATGGTTTCATTTGAGAGTCCACTGATAACGCTGCCAAGAAATGGGACCTATGTCTTATACATTCCTCAAAGTCAGAGTTCGAAGGGACTGCCCAGTGAGGTGGCCATCATCTTGGTGGCTGTCATCTCTGCCCTCCTGTGCCTGGGCTGGGCTGGGCGGGTGGAGGGGTGTGTGTCCTTTACCACCTGCCTCTGGGGCCTTGCAGAGCTTCCTTTCACAGTCTGTGCTGTTGTGTTGTGATAAGATGGTGTTTTCTCTTGAATTACTATCATTTGTGAAAAAAATGTCCCAAATTGCTGATGCCAAAACCAGAGTAAAGAGTTTAAACATTGGCTCCTACAAGAACTTTGATAGTCCAATTGTTCCTTGTGTAGTAATAAAAACACAAGAGCCTTTCCTTGGACATAGGGGAAAGTATTCACTTGAGGCCCTTAAAGGAAAATACCGCTTGTAACTTTTAAGATTTGGTGGTTTTAAATTATTTCAACACTGCAGGGCATGTTGTGTTTTTCTCAGCAATAACAATAGCGAGTGAAGTTCTGCTTTTATCAGCAGAAAGATAAAGGAATCAATCATCTCTGTATTTTTAAGGAGATTGGGGGCTTGAAAAAGAAAAAGGAAGGACCTGCAAACATTCTATTTTACTTTGAAACAGTCTTTATAGCTTAAATTCCAGCAATCTGTAATTTTTATGTTGCCCATAAGTAAAATTTGACAGCACTTAGGATGGAGGGTCTGACAATCGTAAGTTACACAAAAGCATCACAGTGAGTGAGAACTAACCTGTTTTGTGAAGTATACAGTTTGAACAGAGTTTAAAAGACTCAGATTTGAGGTGGCTGCTTAGATATAAGAAATGCACTTGGAGGGTATAGTGTGTGGAGATCTGAGAACTTATCACGTGAAACATTTCCCCTCCCTAAACACTAAGGTTATGTGTTATTCTAAAGACTCTTTTAGGTTCCCATGCAAAAGTTCTGGGTGCTTTTCAATCTCTGCAACATACTGTTTGACATTAAATGTGATAGCAAATCATTTTTTACATGGTTATATGTAAATAGTTTTTAATATGTAGATATTAGTATGGAGTAAAATCGATACTAATGTGGAGATGCTGGTATGCGGTAAAATGCATATAAGCAAATATCTCATAAATAGTAATACTAAAATCACAAGTCACAAACTTTTTGTTTGTGTTTTGGCTTTTTGAGACAGTCTTGCTATGTAGTTGAGGCTGGCATTGAACTCACTGTGTAGCCCAGGCTGGCCTTGACCTCCAAGTGATCCTCCTGCCTCAGTCTCCTGAGTACTGGGATTACAGGCCTGCACTACCACACCTGGTACAAGTCACAAACTTAATTCAGAAAAAGAAAAACTAGAATGATTTTCATACATCTCATATGTCTATCAAAACTTTTTATACTGACTGTCATTTTATACACACACACACACACACACACACACATGCACACTGCTGTTACAAACCAGGAGAATGCTGTAATCAAAGCTAGCATTTTTATGACTCATTTAATTTTTGTGAACTGTCTTTATGATATTCTTGAATGAAAATATTTAAAACATATTATTTTTTCAGAATAATGGTGAAAATATTCTGCTCACATGTTAAAATTAAACTTACAGCTGCTACATTTATTGCATATTTATTTTGGCTTTGCTTTGAATAAGATGAAGCTGTTATAAATTTGTTTTGTTAGCCATTTGATATCAGAAACAAAACAATAAAAAAGAGCCAACCCAAGGAGGTATTTTAACATTGCATTTAGTGGACGCCTAAGTTAGCTTTGGATTCCGCAGTCATCCTGGATGTATCTTATTTCATGTATCAGAAGATTAAGATCCGACACATAAGGCTGCATCCCCATTTACATCTCTTTCTCTTCCATTACTTCGGGACTCATTTGGGAAACCGAGAGCGGCACTCGGTACCTGTTCCTTCTGGCCACTCAGTCCATTCCCATCAGCAAGACAATTTCTGGAGTATTTTGGGGGCTGAACTAGGAAAGACCCACTTTGTGTCCTTTAGCAGAAGGGAAATTAAGCATTTGGGATCAGTGCGCCTGAGAACAATGCCTTAGGCAGGAAATGTATACTGGTGAAGACCCAGTGTTTTCGTGGCGAATACCCAGCTCAGATTTCACCCCGCTTCTCCTCGGGCCGCGCCCCTGTGGGGAGGCTCCCAGCAGGCGGGCAGCCGCGCGGAGGTGCTCGCTGTGGGGCCTCACAGTCACACTTCCTCTTTGTTTTCAGGCTCTTGCAATTGAATTTATAGCCAACCTTGGAGACGGGCAAGTGAACTTGGCGAAAAACCTTTATTTTTCATTTCATGAAGAAACAAGCTTTAAAACCCCTTACCCTTAGGTACCCTAGGTGAGAAGCGCCGGATTGGGCGGCTGGTGTTACACTCGGTGCCTCGCGCAGCCCAGCTGCAGTGATTGCATCTTTCACTGGCAGAGGAGCTCTGGCTGATAGATACTCCAGCTTCTGGTTGCCTTGATTTACAATCATAAAATGATGGCAATAATTAGATGTGCATATTTTATAGCAGCAGGTAGTAATGTTTTTCTTCATTTTAAGGAATTTTAAGAAAAGCTGGACTTGGGTTGACCTGGCTGTGATCTGGGTTCCTTCTCCGAGCTCCTGGCTCATGCCCACAGGGAGTCTCAGGAGAAGGAGCGGAGGGTGGCCCTGCAGTCCCAGAGCCGGCAGCACGTTAAACATGTGGCCTCTCCTTTCACCAGCCCCAGAGTGAGGGTGCCTGGAGGCCTCAGCGCCTCAGAGGGCTTTGGCCACATTTCTGACTACTGCAGTCTCCTGGGTTCCCTTCTCCCTCCCGCTTTACATGAAGATGGTGGAAGAAACACACATCTTCTCTAAGAAATAGGAGGGCATATTTAGCAACTATCTTAGCAGCTCAGAGAGAGAGGAAGCTGGGATAATCAAACTCCAGTCTGCCCTTCACCCGAATCGGAACTGCCTTAGCTCTCAGGGCCTCAGAACACGCTGCTCCGGGGCACCTGTGCGCTGAGTGGCGCGGTCTGCAGAAGGGTGACTGAAGGGTTTTCGCTTGGGTGGAGTAGTCAGCCGGGCTGACACTGGCCCTGGTTCTCGGCCCGGCGCGGCGCGGCAGAAGGGGAGACCGCGGCAGGCCGGTAAGCCCTTTGAGCCTTCTGTCTGTTTTGGCAGAAAAACACAGAACGTAGGACAACAAAAGAAGGTTCCTTTTTCTATCAGAATCCATGGCGCCCCCCCGCCCCCAAAAAGGGGACTGAGTTTCTCAGCTGCACACGGCGATTTGGTGCTCACTCTTGCAGGGAAAGAGTTGCTATCTGAAGAGGCAGGAAACAGTTTTCTTTTAATTGCCGAAATCATTCGGAAGTGCTTCGTGCCCCGCTTCTATACAGCAGATGCTGTGCATTAATTGGCCTGCATAGAAGTGACCCAGGGTTCCATGCAGCGGGCCCAATTTTAGGCAGAGGGTTTAAATAGCTTATTTATTATTTTGTATAATCTGGCGTACATTATGTGCTCCTGCACGTGTCGTGTTCCATGGTCTGCAGTTTCTAATGTCATGTGGGTTTCAAAACCTGTGTTTCTCTGGTAATGTACTAGCAGCAGGTAAGCTTAAAATACCATCCATCAGGAGCTAATTTTTTATCCAGATACTCCAATGACTGATGAACCTGTCTTTTGTATGAATGTTTAGCACAGTGGAAAGCCATATGCCACTGGCACCGTTTCCTCGGCGTTCTTTACGGTTGCTGGAGAGCGGGCGTCTGAGGGGGACCGGCCGCCGCCATTGCTGTCTTCTTGCCCATCTTTAAGCACGAGCACCCTAACATGGCCCTGCTTTCCATGGACAGAAGAGGGTAGGAGCCCTCTTAAAGGAAACCTGACTCCCTAATGATTTTCTTTATCAGAAATGTGGCTGCACTCTCTTAATAGGGAACCTTGTTTTGTTCCTCCCGTCTGTTGCCGACAGACCCCAGCCCATTAGAAGGGCCTCCCTTGTGTGGGAAGACCGCAGCTGTTACTGTAAACCTCATCCAGTCACTGCATCGCCCCCATTTTGTGGCTCTGAAGGATGAAATTGAGAAATGGAATACTGTGCAGTCATCCTGCACATCTCCAATTTTAGGCTCGGCCGTCATTTTCATGCTTTTATTCCAAATCAAATAACATTAGTGGGCCACACCACCTTCTGAGGAGTATCTGCTCTCAAGTGCAGCTTTCAAGCCTACTTTTGGGGTCCTCCCCTGCCCTCCCCGCCCTCGCTTTGCTTCCCTCCACTTCCTTGGAGCTTCTTGGGGGCAAAGGCAGTGTGCAGTGATACATGTTGCCAAATGTGTCCCTGCCAGCCGCGGTGTTTTCCGGGAGGGGCATGCGCAGGACAACGCTGTGTCTTTTCATCTTTGTGGAAGGAGCGGAGAGGACTTGGTAGAAGGAGATTGGGGGCTTTAACCAGAAACAAGATGTGGCTTAAATCATTAGCACAACAAAGCATACTATAAGCTTCAAGATAAAAGTCTCTGGGGAAAGAGTCCTCTGAAAATAAATGAAACTTGATAGATTTCCATATCATTTATAACTTCCCTTAATTACACTTGGAAGACTTGCCAGTAAAACTGGAAAATTGGCAGCCTCTATCCATTAGAGTCATTTTGCCGACCATGGCAAGCAGCTGGCTTTCCTGGATTTTATTTCCCATCACTCACAATTAATCATCAGCTGGAGATGTCTGAAACTCCTCAGCACAGAGCAATGCCGGGTGACATCCGGGCCTCCTAAACATGCGAAAATCTGCTGAGTAAATGGGCTGAGTTCCCTCTCAAGCTTACTCATTTGGGGGCAAGGCCGGCTCCTGCTTAATGAGTGCCGCTCTGATAATCGGATACGAATGTGAACCTTGACCCCATGTCAGAGGGGAGGACGCAATAAGCCGGATGAAAGATACAGGTCTCAGGCCTCCAAACTTTGCACCAATTAGACAGAGAGCAGAGAAATACATCAGGCCGAGCAGGCTCATCAGAAAGACTTGTGAGGCTTGTGACCATTTAGTAAGCCCAACATTGGAGACATCCTGTCACAATCATTAAGTCCTTATCAGATGACTCACAAAAGTGTTAGAGAAGTGTGTGCATGCGCATGTGGCAGAGGCGGGCCCTGTCAGCATGCTGTCTGTGACTCTGCAGGCCGAGGGGCTGCTGCTCCATGCACCCAATTAATGCCTGGCTTCCCGAGCACCCAGGCAGGCAGAAGGTGCTGCCTTCGGGGGCTGCCGGCCAACTCGCGTACACCCCTGGGTGTGCGGCATGTCCTGCAGGAGCAAAAGCAGCAGGAGCAGCCAGGCCTGCAGAGCCGGAGGAGACAGCAGATCTCCCCAGAACTAGAGGTGCCTCTTGGTGCGGGCCAGCCCTGGCTTGGCATCTACTCAGGCCCTGGAGCACGCTCCAGTAAAGCCACTGCCCAGCACCAGGCACATGTGCTTTGTGTGTCTACTGCATTCTTGGCATGCGGTCTGTGCTATTTGCTTCCTTGACTTGATTTTTCAGGGATGAAATATGTTGGAATTAGATCAAACTTGTGCGTACAGGTGTGTGTTTATGTACATGCATGTGCTGGACAAAATGTAGCTCACTGTTCGTAGGGTGTCAAGGAACATTTTGTAAGAGCTTCCTTTCAGGGATGAATGAGAGAAAGCAGTCTACGAGAGAGACCGCTCCAAGTGACAGAGCAGAAACGCATGATGGAGGCGCCCCTCCTGGCTGACTGGTGCAGCAGACAGACACAGAGGGAGCGAGGGTGGCCAGAGGCAACTTGAGGCTCTGCTCCTGTGACTCGGTGCTGTGCTGGGGGTCAGGCAGAAGCTGGTGTCCCAGTGGATGGGGATGTATTCTCTTCGATGTCCTTTTAATCACACTGCCAGAGGAAGGGACTGTTACCTTTGGGACTTCCTACTTCTGAGTGTCTCTGGCTAACCCACAGGTTTTGTTTATCTGGTTAATGACCTGGCACCTAGCACTTGTAGACACCGGTAGGTCAGTGCCTTTGCAAGTGCCCCATGTTATAGGCACCCAGAGCCAGACAGGGAGGACGGTCTGGGGCAGCCAAGAACTCGTCCTTGGCCCTCCCTTAGCTCCTTGGCTGTAGCAGGGCTTGCAGGGGGCTGTGGCTAGGCCTGCTTGTCCTTCAGCGTGACTGTTGTGGACATCATTGTCAGCTGGCCTTTTTCCTTTTGGCATGGCCACCGGCAGGCTGCAGGCTTTGTTTCTTCTTCATACTTGCAGCAGCAGCAGTAGGGATCTTTGTCAGCCAGCAGGTTCTGAGCAGTAGGTGGAGGGGTTGGTCAGAGGCAGGTGCACATGTGCTGGCACGGGTGAGGGTGGGAAGATGGGGCTCTGTGATGCCCACAAGACAGGCTGGGTGTGCATGGAGGAGGCCGGCACCATGTGCCCACGGTGGGAGCTCATCCATCTGTGAAGGGGACAGGGGCCAAAGCCCAGAGGAGGAGAGCTGTGTTTTGGATAGAATTTCTATCAGGTCCACTCCCCAAAGGCCCCCCCTGCCCTGGGGCCTGGGTATGGCGAGGGTGATTTGAGACTAGCAGCTAGACCCTTGGCTGTCCAGGAAGCCACAGGTTGAGGCCACAGGGCCTGCCTGCGCTGAGCTCAGCAGCAGGGCCACTTTGGGGGCTCAGCCCTTTCTCCTGCCTTTCTTGGTCCCCCCCTACCTCTGTAAAGAGTAAAAAGGTCTAAAATGAAGACATGAGGGAGCAGCTGTCCCGACACCTCTGGCTGGGACACTTGTGCCACCTTAGCACTGCCCTTTCCCATGCCTATGAAGAGCAGCACTTGGAGGTCCCTGGCCTGTCTGTGGAATGCAGATGCCAGGTGACAAGAATCAAAAGTGGCAGTGAGCACAGCTCCTCCGAGCCGGCTTGCCAGCAGCATCTCCTCCGTGCCAGCTCCGAAGCTGTGGCGTCCCCTCTCTTCCTGTATTTCTGTGCCAGGAAAAAGCAGCCCACCACCTGAACAGCAGAGGAAAAGACTGCACGGGGCTCAGGCACTGTGTGCTGCCAGCAAGACAGCTTGGCACCGGGGGTGGGGGCAGGTGGGACTTGGGAGATCATTTGGGGACTGCAGGGAAGAACATTCTTCATGCACTTCTGTGCCACTGGCCAAGCACAGCCCGGTGTTGTGAATGGCCCGAGTGCATGCAGCATACCCACCGTACCCCGTGGGGCCTCATCCTGCAGGGACGGGGACTAGGAGGCTGTGTCCATGGAGCTCAGAGAAGTCTGTCCTAGGTTATTGATACCGACCCATTAAGGCCAGAGAAAAGTAAGAGTAGCTTTTAGTTGGAGCTTTTAGTCCTAGCTGAGTCCAGTTTAATGCTGGCAGATTTGTACCTGACTCAGCCTGCATCTCCCTCCTAATAAAAGGCAAACATCAGAACACACAGCTTGCCTGAGTGCCTGCTGCAGTCCCTGGGTCCCTGCAAGGCCTGGGCAGAGCTCTGAGTCATTTCAAACATAGGAAGGTGCTTCTCAGAAGCAGCCTTGTGGTCAGCACTACGTGTCTTAGAGGCAGGGACGCTGGTCCTTACGCCCCTGCACCTCGTTCCCAGCTCCCTATAACAACAGTCAGACAGGACTGTGATGAAAGCTTTACTGAGATGTAATTCACCCCCCTGAAATGTACGATCCAGTGGTTTTGTCTATGCAGAGACTTGTGCAGTGACCATCATGATCTTTTTTTTTGATACAGGGTTTCACTATCTAGTTCAGGTTGACCTTGAACTGAACTAGCAGTGATCCTCCTGCCTCGGCCTCCCAAGTGCTAGGATTACAGGTGTGTGCTACCATGCCTGGCCATCACCACAGTTTTAGAACAATTTTACCACCTGAGAAGAAACCCTATTATCCCCAGTCCTGGTCAGCTATCAGTGTTTCTGTCTGTAAGAGATTTGTTATTCTAGACATTTCAGGTAAGTGCAAAACATTTCAGTCTTGCAAAACCTGCTTTACATTCAGAGGTGCCTGTAGGAATCTCTCCAAGTGGCACTCACATCCTTCTCCTGACCTCCAGTAGCAGGTTTTTCCCAGTAAGGACTCAGTGATTGAGGAAATGGCCTTTTTCTGTCTCTTGAAGATGAACTTGGAGTGAGAAGGCCCTGAGGTTGTTGCTGCTGTTTCAATAAATGTGTTAGCACTTTTGACAAATAATTAATTCCATAATCATTTCATTGTTGGGTGTTACTGGAAAATGAGAATGACTTTATAATTTCAGTCCATTTTTAATTCATTTTCCAGGTAGCAGAAGGTCAGGAAATCTGTGTGATTGAGGCCATGAAAATGCAGAACAGTATGACAGCAGGGAAGACTGGCAAGGTACGCTCCCAGGTTCCCACCAGCCCAGGCCACTCCAGTGACAGAAGCGCAGCTTCCAACTTTGAGTCCCACATAGTCTGGCCTGAAAGTGACCATGGAGGTGACCCCAGCGCTTCTCTTTTCTCTGAGGACACCAAGACCAGTGCTGTCCGCCCTGCACTGATGCTTCCCTGCCTCACAGAGGGCTGGCCTTCCAGAGAGGAGTCAAAGAACAGTCGTTCTTCACCTTAATGTCTTTAAAATTAAGGGATCTTTAATTTTTAATGTTTACATCTGTCTTCGAGGCAGTTAGTTATCTGAGACTTAGGTGACACAGCAGGAAACAGTTTTACGGGTTGCAAAAACTAATGTAACACTTGCCAGATAATTTCTCCACGAAGAGAACAATTCAATTGTAGATCAAGAGGAACTGAAACCCCTGGTTCACACGTGGGGCTTAAAGATGTATCAGTGCTAAACCTGGCGCGGAGTGGAACTTTTTCAATGTATTGCTTTCCCTGAAGGAGCTGGGAGAGCCCTGTGAAGTGAGCACTGCCTTGTGCTGCCTGTGGCCGAAGAGATGCCCTTAGTGGGCAGCATCCATGAAGCAGAGTGTGACTGGGCTGTGTGCAGACAGTGGCAAAGGCTGGGTCCTGTGCCGTGGCCTCACTGTGGTGACACTGGGTGCAGCGAGACATGCCTCCCGTCTGTCGCACAAGGCGAGAGCCTTAGGAAGGCCAAGGGCACCTCTTGTCTCCACTCAAGGACACAGGCCCCGTGTATGTGGGACGTCATGCGGGCTGTGGGGCTTGTGCAGGTGCCTTCCACTGTGCTATGTCTGTGGGGTTGGCATGATTTGCAGATTGCTTTGGGAATCTTTTCTAAATTTGATGTTTTAAGAAGTGGACAAGAGAATGTGCATGCCTGTGCATAGGAAAATTGTTTCTTCTTTGAAATTACTTAATATTGATGTTACATAGTGTCATGGAATTTCCATTCCACACTGAGTACTTGGCCTGGTTTGGGGGGACCAAGAGTGTCAGCTGCAGGCCAGGCCCCCCGCGTGGCCAGGCTGAGCTGTGGAGTGGTAAACAGCCTGCATTTGTCCTCTAAGCAACGTAGAGCCCATCCACTGGGCAGCCCATCCTTGTAGCTGGGCCCCTCAGAGCTGCCTCTCGGGCATTACTGGGTGTGGTCCTTCCTTTGGCCAAAGCCCTCTGAGCAGAGACCCTCCTGTCCATTCCACTGTGTTCCCCATCCCCAGATCTCAAACCAGTGCCACCAAGGCACAGCCGGAATTGGCCCTGGCTGAGTCTAAGGCTGACAGTTCTTACCTGGGAAATTCATTTTCCCTCCTGAAAGGGTTTACAAGGGAACCAGATGCCCTAGTAATTGTACCATCGTTAAAACGGACAGTATTTTTAGAACTGTTGAAGGCCTTAAGATCATACAAAAGCAGCCACCCAGGCAGGCAGGGTACGGCGTGCCTGTGGTCCCAGCCACTCAGGAGGCGACAGCAGGAGGACAGCAAGTTGAAGGCCAACATGAGCCTTGGAGAGACCATCTCAAAAACAAAAAACTGAAAATAATAAAAAGGGATGAGAATGCCCCCCAGACATACAGCACTGCCAAAACCCAGACCAGGGCTGGGTATATAGCTCAGCAGTGCAAGCGCCTGCCTGGCAAGTGGAAAGTCCTGTGGTGAAGTCCTGCTACCAAAAAAACCACCCAACATCCCCTTCAGTACAAGTGGCATCCTCCAGGTGAGCCCTCTGCAGTGTTCACTGCTCAGGTTCACACTGCTCTCGAAGACTCCGAGCTCAAGTTTAAGAGAAAAGTGTCTGTGTGGTCTGCCCCCAGTGCAGGGGCAGGACGCAGACGGGGAGCCATACTGGGCACCTGGCAGCGCTGCTGTTCGGCCGTCACCCCTGCGGCTAGTCTGACTCACTGTTCACGTTCACCCCAAGCAGCTCCCTCCAGGAAGGTCCCTTACGCACCGTGGCCCCGCCTGCTCACTCTAAACCTGAATACAAATCCGGGCAAGCAAAATGGGACTGCATTCGGGAGCAGTCGGTGAATGGGAAGGTGCAGTTCCTCATCTCGCCGTGCCACCAAGGAAAAGTGTATAGCCACGGAGATCCTTGCTATTTCATTTCCCTTCAAAAGGAGGGCTGTGACCATGCAGGGGAGGCTTTTTAATTAGTACTTATTGGTCTATTGTAAAATTTTAAAAGTTATTTTTGTTTTAATATGAAACTATGTCACTAACTCTCCGAACATTTCTACCACCTAAGGTGATAGGAAGGGTGGGAATCTGGCTGGTGAGTCAGCAGCACAGTGGGTCAGATTTTAAGCTGGGACCTGAGCCAGATGTGGTGGTATGCATCTGTGATCCCAGCTGCTCAGGAGGCTGAGACAGAAGGACTACAAGTTCAAGCCTGGTCTGTGCAGCTCAGGGAGACCCTGCGTCGGAATAAAATACTAAGAGGTCTGAAGATGCAGTCTAATGGGTGAGCACATGCCTAGTATCCACAAGGCCCTGGGTTCCGTTCCCGGCACTGTAGAAAACAAGCGTGGCCTGGACTCAAGTGCTCACTAAAGCGGGCCAGCCGGCACACTGTGGCCGAAATTCTGATCTTTCTGGGCTAACGAGGACAGGGAAGAAGGGGGTCACAGCCTCCCACAGGGACAGCACTGACCCCTGCAGTGAAGCCGTTGAGGCCAGAGCTGCAGGCTTGGCTCCACCCCATCCACGAGCAGACCTTGGCGACTGCCCGCTAGTTCCCGTGAATGACTCTCGCTCTCCCATTTTCTGAATTCCAGGTAAAGTTGGTGCTCTGTAAAGCCGGAGACACGGTTGGAGAAGGTGATCTGCTGGTGGAACTGGAGTGAAGTATTCACAGCCTCCCGAACAGTGCGGTTTAATGGCCACTTGCATCTCCGCACCTCCGGCTGGACGGAGTGCTCGCTCCCAGGATGGCCTGCACCCTCATACTTACTCACACAAGTCAGACCCAGTGTCCTGCCAAAAAATCACCAACAGAAATTTCTATTGATATAAATACTTGTACATATGATTTGTACTTCTGCTGTGAGATTTTCTAGTGTCAAAATTAAATCAATAAAGCCAAGCATTTGTCTAAATATTAATTTACCCTTTTCTTGAAGACAGTATACACATTGGCAACAGGCTGTCCTAGTTAACTATAAATAACAATATTTCACTGTGATCCTTTAAAAAAACTTACATAAATTCAGTTGTGTGCCTCTCATGTCACGAAATCAGCACACGCCGTTGTATAAAGGGGTTACTCTCCTTCCTTTGGTAACTGAGGGCTAACTCGGGCTGGCTATCCACGGCTTCTCACAGACTGGAAGCCCCTCCCTGCTGTGGCTCCACACAGGCGTCACGATGGACACTCACTGTCCAGGGGGTCCCTTTGGGACCTGCTGACTGAGCTGGAGGACAGGACATTGCCCTGTCCCTTCCCCATCGCCACAGGCTGGGGCCGCAGGGGCCGCCTCACCCGCAGCCATAGAGAACAGAGCTGCCACCAGCTTGTCAGCTGACGCCCATCCTTTCTGTGTTTTGCAAAGCAAGTTTCCAATTAAGAAAAAGAGGCTAAAAATAATGATCATGTTTTTTGCCAGATGTAGTCAGCGATCACAGTCTACCATTAAGCTGAAGAGTGAGCTCGCTGTCCCAATGGAGAACGAGATTACTAAGGACCAGCAGCTGCATCTTCACTTGGTCTTGAAATTCTTGGAATCCGCTTTGTCCTTTGCTGGAGAGCAGAAGCAGAGTCGTGTGCTGACTTGACTCTCTGCTGACAGATTATCAGATGGAGGTGGGTAGTAATTGGTACTTCGTGCCTTGCTAACATTATTTTAAGTGCTGTTTGTATTTGGAAGCTAAGCCTTCTGTCAGTCCTGAAGAACAAATTACTAACGTGCTGGTTCTTCTCTGAAAGGCCCGCCTGCCAGCGCCACGCCTTTGGTGCAGTGAGGGCTTGGCGCTGGGATCCAGGCTCAGAGCAGTGTCCCTGGGAAGTCCTGGTGCTCAGCGGTGTCTCCCAGCAAGGGGGTGTTCATGACTTGCTTGGTTAGAATGAAAAGAACCTTCTATCAGGAAAGTATACCAAAAAGAGGACCCTATGTAGCACCACACATGGGGGCTGTTCTCCAAACGTCTAGTTTAGCTTCAAATGGATATTGTGAATCGTTTGTGTGTGTCTGAACAGTATGAAGAATGTGCTACATATACTCTGTTAAGTACAGCATGTTTTTCTTGAGGCTTTTTAATCATATTGCGCCATTCAAAAATCATCTTTTATTAAAACTTCTTGCGCTAGGTGCTGCAGGATAGAATCAGTATAGCCATTTGCAAACCAAGGGCAACACAGTCTTTAGTCGCTGAGTATGCGATCTTCCAGGTAAAGCAAAGCAAAAAGAAGACAGAAGTGTACCATGTGAGTCCTTAAAAGGCCATTCAGAGGAATTAACATTTGAGATTTTTTTAGAATATGCCCAAGCCCACACATGCCCTCTAAGCGGCAAGCCTCACTACAGAATCCCAGACAGTGATCTGAGGGCCTGACCTTATTACAGTGTCAGTGCAGCGCCACTGAAAGAGTTTAGCTTTCTAGACTGAGTTTTACAGCTGAGGTGCTGGTCTGCTTTTGCACTGGAGTCTGCAGTGAGCCGGGGAGACAAGGCAACTGCAGGTCCCCTCTGGCGTTGCTGTACCACCAGCCCTTCTCACCTGCTTTCCCGGGGGTTGTAGCGCAGCCCATGGGGCCCCTCTGAGTCATAGCTGTTATGGTGGGGGAGGTGGGCCCACTCGGGTGCATAGGTGGCCGTGCTGTACACGAAGCACTGCACGCTGTCCCCGGGGCCCCCCTCGCCCTCCCACTCGAGCACCACCACCTGCATAGCAGTGCGCTGGTACATGTCAGGACAGCCTTCAAAGTCATCGAGGAAGCGCAGCATCTGCTCATCCACGGAGTAGATCTCGCCCGCAACGCAGTGGCCCTGGCCCGGGAGCTGGAGCAACCAGGGGATGTTGTGCTCACCAGCGATCACCAGCGGGTAGGGCTCAGCTGTGTGGCCCCGGCCACAGAAGGCTGCGGAGCCATGTGCACCATCCAGCAGGACCTTGTGGTTAGGCTGGCCTCGCTTCAGGGTGCCGTACACGAAGATGAGAGCCATTTGTGGGGGGCTGCTGGGAGAGACGGGTGTGTCACCAGTCAGGCAGAGCTGCCTGGACTGTGGAGGGGACATCTGCTAGGCTTGCTGGGCTGGTCTTTCCCTCCTGCTCCCTTCTGCGGGCTGTAGTGAGTGAGTGTCGGGGGGTCCCACTCAAACCTGCTTTATGGACACTAAATAGAAATTCATACAATTCACATGTCATAAAATACTTTGATTTTGTTTTTCAGTCATTTAAAAATGTGTAAGACAGCTGGGCATGGTGGTGCACACCCATAATCCCAGCACTCTGGGAGGCTGAGGCAGGAGGATCATGAGTTCCAGCCCAGCCTGGGCTACTCAGTAATTTAACAGGACTCTGTCTTCAGAAGAAAAAATTTGTAAAAAGGCTTGAGCTGTACCTCAGTGCACAGGACCTAGGTTCAAGTCCCAGTACAGAAAAGAGGAAGAAAGGAAGGAAGGAAGGAAGGAGGAAGAGAGGGAGGGAG
>PVLD010018550.1:0-10581 GCA_004027595.1 Dinomys branickii | reverse complement strand
CCACACCACAACAGTACTCAAGAGCCACAGGATTCCTGTCTGGGGTAGCGGAACCCCCCCGACAGACAGCCCAATAGGGTTAGGTGGCTTCATGTAGGCCTCTGGAGTGAAGGCACAAGCTGGCGACCACCTCAAGCTGCTTCACACCCCCTGGCACCCTGACCACCCCGAGTTGAGCAGCTTCAGAAGCAGTGATGTCCCAGCAACCCCATCTGGTGAGCAGCTGCTGCTGTGAGCACCTCCTGACCCGTGTGGTGGGCACCGAGGGAGAAGGAGACCCAGCACCCTGTATAGTAGCGTCTGGAAAGGGCGCTCATTTCAAGAATACAGTCACTTACCATACAGGGACAGCCTGGTCTGGACTGGCCCACCTAACTGCAGCTTCTCAAGTAGTTTTAAATCTTTCTAGAAGGATTTTGAAATATGTACAATGAACACCATAGAAAAGTGCTGGATGGGGGCTGGGGATATAGCTCAGTGGAATAAGCGCTTGCCTAGCAAGCACAGGGTCCTGAGTTCGATCCCCAGTACCGCAAAAAAAAAAAAAAAAAAAGAAAAGTGCTGGATGGCAGTGAGCAAACATCCATGGAAAATAATCGCCTGCAGTCTGGCTGTCAGAGAGAACACAGATTTCAGGGCGAGTTCACATCCTCGCCCTGGCAGTCTGAGCTGGCAGAATTCTAATGGTGGCACCTGTCGCATTTCCTCCCTCAACGTCTTAGAGGGTAGTGATGCTTCAGGGTGACTCACGGAGCAGCCCCGGCTCCACATGAAGGTAAACATTCACCTCGCCTGGGTCCGGGCCACGGACTGTTACGTAACAACAAAAGTGACTCAAACAAAAATGGAGAAAGGGGCCCCCTGCAAAGCCCTGTGTTTCGCTGCCTCTGCCCAGCGCCGTTTAATGACAGCTGTGGCAGGCTTCTTGGGGACAGACTTCAGAGATGGGACTGCAGGGGAGGAGAATTAAATGGGGCCGGGGCCAGGATGTGGCTGCCAACGTGTGGCCCTGCTTCCATCATGTGCAAGACAAAAGCCAAGATGCATTTTAGGAAATCTGTAAATCTGTAGGAGAAAAACGAAATTGCCTGTCTCTTCTCACTCCTCAGAGGCAACACTAAAGCTGCGCAACTGGCAATACAGGTATTTCTCTCTGTACTATTCTACTGCTATTTCTTGGTATTTTAAGTTATGTCTTGCCGTCCTAACCCAAAGATGGGCAGGCACCGTGGGTTAAAGCAGACTTTAGAACCACACTGCTTGCTGAATCCTGGCTGTAACGCTTTATTTATCCTGGGTGCTTTAGGTCCCAAAGCGGAAAACAGGGCCCCAGCCATGTCCTCTCAGATACGTGGAAGGTTTTTACAGTCACAGATATTTGTCCTTTCTTTAGACCAAGGATTGGCAACTATAGATTAGTCTGGTCTGGTGTCTATTTTCTGACAGCCCACAAGCGAAGAGTGGCTTCTTTCTCTTCCCTTCCCTTCTTCCTCCTTCCTCCTTCCCTTTCTTTCTTTCAGTGCATCTCTCTGTGCTGTGATTCCACCAACTGGAAACTGAATGAAGAGACAGCAGCGCAGCCCGCCTCGAGGGCAGACGGGCCGTGTCTGCCTGCGCCTGCCGTCCCCACACAGCCGGCGCTGGTGTTTCACCTGCCTACCACCTCCCGGAGACTCCCCCAGTTTGGGTCGGATCCATATTCATTAGAACTATGTAAACACTGCTCTCAGTGAAGATACAGAGTGTACTGGGATTGAATTTCCTTCCTGGGCACTTTCTTCTTTTTCTTGGAGTTAGAACTGCTTTGGGCTTGTTTTGCTGTGGTGTCCGCTCAGGGTGCCAGGGCTGCTGCCCCACGTCACCTTTCCTGGTGCTGGTCCCTCTGGTCCTGCTCTTTGTGGCCGGGCCTGGAGAGCGCTGGGCCTGTCCTTGCTGCGGGCGTGTCCTTCATGTTGCCGAAGCCTGTTTCCCACCCAGGTATTTCCCACCCTGGATTAGTAACATAGGGAGGTGAAGGTTTTAGAAAGTGTTCCTCACTGCCTTCCAGTCTCCTAGGTTCTTGCTGAGAAATCCAGTGCTGTCATGGAGACTGCACTTCATGTGTGACTTGAAAGTCTCCCTCGGGAGGTCTGAGGGCTCATCTTCATCCCAGAGACTCCAAAGGTTACAATGAGGACTCGTGTTTTCTTTTGCATTCTTGGTGCTGGGAATTTCAGCCCAAACACTCACCTTGGGTCATGGAAAAATGTCTTCCCTCTCCTTCCTTCCTTCCTTCTGGATCTGCTGATTGTGACATGAGAGGGCAGGACCCCAAGTGTTGGCCAGCAGGTAGAGCCTGTGTCGGTATGTGGCATTTCTCTCAGTCCCATGCCCCTCACAGCCACCTGCAGCATGGTCAGCGGCATCCCAGCAGCTTCTTAAAGTGCAGGAACTCACTTCAGGGTCTGGGGTCGCCAGGCTGCGTGTGTTTTCTAGTCTCATACTTCTGTTGCCGCTCTCTTCTGTCTCAGTGGGATTTCTGGGTGGCATAGTACTCGGTTTTAGTGTCCTGGTAGGTTTACGGAAAGAGGTTTATTTAGTTCACAGTCTTAGAAGTTCAAGGCTTGCACTGGGATGGCCTGGTCGGCAGTTCCAAGTACCCCAAGCTGCAGAGAGAGTATGTGCATGTGCACCTGTCCCGGTCTTCTTCCTCTTATAAAGCCAGCAGGATTCAATCATGGAGGCCACCCTGATGACCTCAGGTAACTTCTAGATATGATACCAAAATCACAAAGAACAAAATTAAAAATAATTTTGACTACAACAAATTTTAAAATGTACACATATTAAGGAATGCAGGGCTGGGGATGTGGCTCAGTGGTAGGGCTCTTGCCTTGCATGCACAAGGCCCTGAGTTCTACCCCCAGCACCACATACATTTAAAAAAAAAAAAGTACATAAATTAAAAAAAATACAATCAACTGATAAACACGACCTATGGAATAGGACAGAGTAAGTGCAAATCATATACTACAGACAGTAATGATTACTGAGACTATATAAATTCTGGAAACAACAAAAGTTCAATTCTAATATTGGGCAAAGGACTTGGAAATAAATTTTTCTAGAAAAGACACTCAAGACCACCAACCCTTAGGTGCAAATGAAAACCACAGTGCGATCCCACCTCACCTGCAGGAGGAGGATGGCGACTTCCGAAGACAGCAAAGCCACGTGGCCCGCGGCAGTGAGGGTGTGCCGAGTGGGAGCCCCGCGCGCTGACGGTGGGGACAGGAACAGTGTGGCACCTGCAGGAAGCTGGGAGCTCCGCATAAAATAACCACGGCCAAGTCTCCTGTGAGCTTCTTGTTTGTGGCCTTCGCTATGTTGAAGCAATTTCTTTCTATTCCTATTTTGAGTGTTCTTACCATGAAGTAGAGATGACTATGTTTTTTACTCTGTTATCCAATGTAGTACAGTGATTTTTTTTTCCATGTCTCATCTTTGCATTCTAGGGATGAATCCCATTTGATCATGATGTAATGCTTTAATATACTGTGGGATTCTGCTTGCTGGAATTATGTAGGATTTTTATATTAGTCTTCATCTAGGGATGTCAGTCCATAATTTCTTCACTGTCTTCCTCTGGCTTTGGTATCACAGTAATGCTGGCTTCATGGAGTAAGTTCGGGAGTATTCACTTCTCTGATTTTTTTGAACATTCTCAGGAAGACAGTGTTAACTCTTCAACTGTTTGGTTTGCCACAGAAACTGTCTCTGTCCTGGACTTTTCTTTTTTGAGGGAGAATGGAGTCTTTTATTTTGCTCTCCTAGGTAGTTGTAGTTCTGTAAAATTTTCTATTTAGTCATAATTTGGTCTTGGTAGGTTGTGTATTTCAAGGACTTTCTTTTTTTATTTTTGTACTGTGAATAAAACTCATGACCTCAGGCTTGCCAGGCAAGCGCTTATGCCGCTGAGCTGTACCCCCGGCCCAAGGACTTTCATGTGTCATCTGGGCTGGCCAACCCCTCAGGATCTTCTTCATTTCTATCAAATGGGTTCTAAGAGAAATGGGTTCTGATAGGAATGGTTTCATTTCTATGCAGTGGTCCTCTCGTTTCAGATTTTACTTATCCTCCCACGCCTGCCCCATTCCCTACCCGTGACAGATTCATCATTTTGTCCCTCTTTCCAAACCACAGTTTTAGTGCCACTGATGTCCCCCGATACAGCCTGGCTGCCAGCAGATGGCCGGCCTTGCTGGAGGGGTGAGAGCCTGGAGCGCGCCCTTGACCGCACACCTTGCCCTCAGCCACTGCTCTGTTCTCGGTCTGCCGCGATGCTCCGCATCGCCAAGGCAAAAGCCATGGAGCCAGCTGACTGCAAACTGCAACCTTTGAAAACTAAGCCAGAACAAACCCTTCCCATTTAAGCTGTTTTCAGGTATTTTGTCACAATAAAAGAGATCTAACAGTCAGTTTTCTGCATCGTCTTTCTGTCCTTTTTGTCTTTGCTCTAATCTTTCCTACTCCTTTCCTTCTGCTGGCCTTGGTGTTCTTCGTTCTGTTTTGCATTCTCTGTCTCTCTACCCTCTTATTCCTTATATGTCATGTTCAGCCCACTTCCAAGGGCTGCTGTGAAGGTCACAGCCAGCAGAGCACATGAAAAGCCCATTACAACAGCCAGGGTGACCTAGCCTGTGCCTGTGATTCATTCTGCCTAGGGCAGACTCGGGGTTCCACCATGACACACCCAGCCTGGGGCCACGCCGGGGCACCCACTGCAGCAGTGGGTGCTACCGCGTCTCCCCGCTCCCACCTGACTAGTTCTTTCCTTGGCGGAGTCTTGGATGAAATGCTAGAGCTTGGCGCAGTAGGAAAGAGCTGTAGGTGAGCGTTTGGGCTTTTCCACAGCCGTCTGTCTCTCCTTGGACAGAGAGTAGATGTCCCAGGTGGGCCTGAACACAGGCCCGGACACAGTGTGGGCCCAGGCCCCATGTAGGACAGGAGGCAGGGCAGCCTCAGTGTTTTGCAAGTGGACATTAATGACACAATGCAAAGTATAAAAAACGTCCACTGTGGCATGATGACAGGTCCTGCTCCACCACTCTGCTGTAGGCAAGTCTCAGGATTTCTGCCGCATCCGTCATAGTCCCCAGGGGCTGATCGCTCCTGCTGGGCAGCTCTGCTAGGCGCGTGCACCTATGGGTGCTGCACCCGAGCGCCCTTAACCCGTCCTCACGCCGCTGCTCTTCTGGTCTCTACCCCAATGCCATCCTCTACAAAAGTATCTGCTAGCTACAGTTTTCTTGATTAACCCCCTAAAATAAAAATGAATACACTATAAGGGAATCAAGTCATATCAAACAGTGGCAGTGGTCTTAATGATTTCTCAGAACCAGTAAGAATGCTTACAAGGATAACGCTACATGGAAATGCTCATTGATTTAGACCATGGGCTGGTAATTCCAACTGCGTGGAAAGTGAGTTCTGCTAACTTTCCTCTGCAGATGACAGCCGACTTCCATAAAAGAAAACCAGGCAAAAGAAGTTAACCTTTTTTTCTTTGTAGCTAACAGTTCAGTAAATGTATCTTTTATAATGTAAAATTACTTTGAGAACACTACTTATGCAATGAAAAATTTACGTTCTGCATTTTGGCTTCTTTCATAAGAAAAACATCATTACCTTGTCTGATTGTGTCCTGAAGAACAAACTCCAATCTTCAGGAAGCAACTTGTCCCTGTGGGGATTGAGAAAGGATCAGAGTTAAGCTCTGAAACAAGCAATTAATTCCCATTAGAGGATTAAGGTACTCACGTCCACTTTGACTCAGAAAAGAGAGTTTGAATAAAATGGTGTATAACCAAGAGGTTACTTGTCAGAGCGAGTAAGTGACAGGACCAAAGGTGACCTAGAATGCACACAGGAGACTGAGCGCCACGTGACACGGCGCTAGGGAACAGGTGGGGTTTCAGGTCCAGGGTGCAGTCCAGGCCTTGTGCTGCTGCCCTTACCCTAACACGTGTGTCAGGCGAAAATAGGATTAAAAGTGAACGTCCTCTCCCCTCATCGACAGGACTGAAGAGGTGTGAGACACTCACACTCAGTTCGGAGAGGTCTGCTCTCAACCTCTCGAGCCCGCTCCAAGAGGACATCAGCAGTGTCCCCACACACTCCAAGTGCACAGGGAGTGAATGCAAGGTCAGCCGCGGGGCAGGACTGAGGTGCCCTCTGCTAGGGACCCAAAGCTGAGCCTCTGTCCCCCACCCGGCAGACCAGGAGCAAGGTGGACATCCGGGTTCCACCCAGAGGAGCAAGGGGCCCAGATAGTCTCCAAAAGTTTCGTGTCAGCAAAGTCTCACTAGTACAACGTTGTCTTTTGAAAAACAAAACACTGATGCAAATGTTCCTCGAGCCAGCACGGCTGGAGATGCCTGTTGCGTACTCAGCGGTTTCTTTCTGGACTGCAGCCCATCTATAGTTTCCTATTTCATGGCTGAAGCAGACACTGAAAGTGATTACAAGTCTTTTGCATAACTGTTGCATTTGTCCTGCTTAATTTGCCCTAGCCCCCTGGTGGTGAGCGTGTACAAGGCAGGGTTTAGGAATTTATTATACTTTACACCGATTTCATCTGCTGAGTCCATCTGAACCCGCACTATACGTTCTCCAGGTGAGGCAGAGAAGGGTAACGCTTAATGCCTAGCCCAGTTCACAAAAGGATCACTGTGCAACATAAAAACAACCTCTAAAATGGGGTTATTAACCTTTCTTAGAAGGGTTTCATCTTGTTTGTATTACAATTTAATGACAAAAGGAAATGTCAGTAAAATCTGCATGTCATCACTTCAAGCTTCTCTGTGTGGGAAATCAGTTACCAACAAATGGCCGGGTGCTGGATTAGGCCTGTGGTCCTAAGAAAAATTAAGTGACCCAGCGGGGGCAGCACGGAGCCCAGGCCCTGTGAGAGCCACCCCTGCCTCTCACTTCTGGCTGGGAGAAATTTCCAGAACCGGAGCCCCAGCCCACAGGACTGCCTGGCGGAGAGCTTCCCAGCTTTCATCCGTCAGCATCTTGTGTCAGAGTTGGCACCAGCAGGGCCTCTTCTGCCACCCCACCCACTAGCTAGGGGCAACTGTGATCACTGTTAGGCCACTCTGTCACAAGTGACGGGGTGCCCGCTGCCCTTGTCCTCGAGCTGGGCACTGCCTGGAGCATGTGTAGAGGTGGCCAAGGGGGAGAATGTGCCGGCAGACTCTGACCCCGGAGGGCTCTCGGGCTTTCAGAGGCCTTTCTTGCCTGCCCCTCCCTCCCCCACGTAACAATATTTTCCCTGGAGGAAGGCTGAGTGTCTGATATAGTTACACATTAACTCTTCAGAAGTTTCTTAGAACTGTAGGAAACAGGTGAAAAAACAAAATGCCGTGAACTTTGAACTTGGGCTGGCTTGCGAGCAGGAGCAGGTCAGAGATCACCATCCCCGGGTGGCTCGGGTGCCACGCCAGCCAGGGCTGCGCCACAGCCTGTGTGTGCTTTGATGCTCGCCTTCTGTGGTTCAGTCATTCCTTTATAGTCGACTCCAGGGTTTCCTGCCGGAGCCGGCCCTTGCCAGTCCCTCCGAACCCCCGGAAAGTGGCTGCCAAAGCCCTTTCCTTACATTAGCCATGACTTGGGCTGCTGAAAGGCCGGCGCCTTTGAAACCAGAGGCAAGGACCCCTCACTGCCCTCACCTGCCCCAGCTCAGACCCTCCCAGGGCTGGTAACACAATCGGCACTTTGTGGTCCGGACACCACACCAGCCTGATGAACACGGCCTCGGCAACCTTTCATGGGTTTTTACTCTTTGGCCACAGCAAAAATCACTACCTTTTTCATACATCACTTTAACGACAAGTGTGTTGACATCTTCGAAACACACAACCAACGATGCAGACCTGGCTGTCATAGCACGCCACCCCACGTGTACAGTGCAGGAAGCTGCAGCTGTAAAATCCCAATGGGTTGGGCCAGGCCAGGCCAGGAGCCCTGTGTGCACAGGCAGGTTGGAGAAGCAGCCAGGGTGCCGAGGCAGGCAGAGCCACCACAGAAGGTGCCAAGGCCCCATGGGTGCCTCCTAGGAACCTTGATACCACCTGCTGGGCCACCTGCAGCTTGGAGGTAAATACCACGAGTGGCCACCTAGAAGTGAGAGCAGTGGCCCCGCCCGGGGGGCCTCAAGTTCCCACCCAAGTTCGCATCCAAGGCCACAGTGAGACGGCCTCAGCCCTGGAATACTCAGCACCTCTCAGGTCCCACGTGGTGGTGGGCAGATCCACACCCCACCTGGCGGCCAGGTCCAGAAAGAACCAAAGGCCTCCAGGAGCAGGGCTGGGAGTTCCGGGAGGCCGCAGAGGGCCAGAGCGATGGCATGTGCCCTAGAACGAGAAAGGTCAGCAGGTGGGCGGCCATGACCCTTTGAGACGGGGATGATGATACTTTCCACCTGGAGCCAAGGGGCAGAGTGGGTGAGTCAAAGCCACCATCCTCTGCATTTAGTCTGTGGATTTTGTTGTGTGTACATTGTAAGTCAAAGAAACTTAACCTAAGAACACTAAAGGAGTTCAGGGAATGAAGGCAGTCTGCAGGCCCCTCAATCTCCATTACTATTGTCAGGCTGTACTGGAGTTCAACATGCTTCCCAACCCTGATCAAAACCACAAGTGTACCTCACATTCCCGATCTCCCCGAGCAGCTGAGTATTTCTAAAGTGCCTCTGAAAACAGATTTGTGGCAAGTCCTTAAACTCAGCCACTTACTGGAACCCAACATGCAATAAAACGAAGCAAGTCAGACTTGGCTGCAGCTGCTACCTGAGTTCCCAGAGGGGAGGTCGAGGGCAGGGTAGCACCGCAGGAGGTGTGGACGAGCCATGGGCGGCACCGGCACACAGAGAGCCTTCTGTCCCCGCCCAAGGCCCTATCCACACTGGCCGCTAACTAAGTAGTCGCCTGGCTACTAAGAAATGCAGCAGATGGTTTGCATTCTAGGAGGCCTTTCCAGGCCTGGAGGAAGAGAATGCAGCTCTTAAACCACAGGTTGGCCCTGGAAAATGTTTATGCCACCTGACACAGGGCCCTGGTCAAGGAGGGAAAAGCTAGGAAGCTGTACCTGCTCTTTACCCACCTTCTGCCTGAGCGACAGGAAAACGCCACTGCGTCTGGCTAAAGGCACCTCGGCTCTGCCTCGTGGCCCTGATGAGGTCTTTACTACTGGACCCTTCTTACATTCGCTTTTCTATAAAATGACTTCTTTTTATTTGGGTGCAGTGGCACACGCCTGTAATCCCAGCACTTGGGAGGCTGAGGCAGGAGGATTGTTGCAAGTTCGAGGCCAGCCTGGGCTACAAAGTGAGCTCAAGGCCAACCTGCCACCAAACATGAACACAGATGTCAAAACACCTGGGACCACCCACCCTACAAAAGGAGCTGTGAACACACTGTAGAGATGTAACGCTCTTGGCCTGACCTGCTCATCCATCAAGTGCAGCCCAGCATAGTCACCCTAATCCAGGGCCTGCTGCTGGCAGCACTGCCGGCCCCAGGGAAAACGGCCCATTGCCTAGGACCAGGATATCTGGGACTAATGAGAACTCCAAATCCCACAGGCTTCTGGGAACCAGCAAGTGAGTGGCACCAAGGTGCTGTGGCCACTGTGCCAGCAGCAGTCAGCGGTCAGGCTTGGGAAATCAGGATGTGGTGCTTTTGGTAGCAAGGTCAGGTTTATCTTTTACTAGGAATATTATTAAAACTGGTTTAAATCCTCTGAAAAAACACTCACTACCTGGAAGTAATAAGGGCAAAAGAAAGCAGACCCGGCAAAGCTAATGGCCCACACGGAGGCACCAAAGGCAAGATGCCGCCCCAACGGACACACGGCACACACACCGCCATTTCCAAGCGCTACGAAAATGAGCCTTTTAGAAATAAAACCACAGAACTCAAAATTAAGTCTGGTGGGGTTTTTGACTAATTACCATCCCCAAGGCATTCAGCTTTTTTTCAGACCTTGTATAATTACCCAAGTTAAATTCAATTAAAACAGCTGAGAGATGAGTTAAACTCTGAATTCCAATAAGGGAGCAAAGAGGAAATGAGGGCACATTGCAGAGCATGCTTTTAAATATTGCCCCAAGGGCACCCATCCCTCACTTTCCGCATCCTCCCGAAGCTGCTCGCTCGGCCTGAATCCTGGGTCTGAAACTTCCAGAACAGGCACTGAGCTGGACTGGGGCTGCTGAGGAAAGCGGACACAACTGGGGCTGCTGAGGAAAGTGGACACAGAGCTCACTGCGTCTGGCCCTGCTACAGACTGCACCCCCACCAATGTTAAACACAGGCAAACAGGTGCATGTGAGACAGACAGACAGACAGACAGACACACACACACACACACACACACACACACACACACACACACCACTTCCAAAAGCTCCATCATAGCGGGGCACAATGACAAAAGCCAGGGCAGGACCAGGAGGCTGTCTCACTCCTTCACATTTACAATCCTCTGGCCTCTCTAGTGTTGGGGGCTGGTCCCAGGATTCTACCCAAGTACACTGTA
>PVLD010018549.1:0-38728 GCA_004027595.1 Dinomys branickii | reverse complement strand
TGTGTGTGTGTGTGTGTGTGTGTGTGTGTGTGTGTATGTGTGTGTGTGTATGTGTGTGTGTGTGTGTGTGTGTGTATATGTCCTCATCGTCTATAAAGTCCCTCTACAAGTGAAAATTATTATATCTGCTGTTTAGAAACCTGTTATTGTATTGATTCACTATCAAAGTCTTTTTTGTTATATTTAGCCTACATATATGTCTAATCAGTACCATTCACTACACCAGCCAGGCATATAATGACATCACAGACACTTTCTTTCTTTCTTTCTTTCTTTCTTTCTTCCTTCCTTCCTTCCTTCCTTCCTTCCTTCCTTCCTTCCTCTCTCTCTCTCTCTCTCTCTCTCTCTCTCTCTCTCTCTCTCTCTCTCTCTTTCTTTCTTTCCATTAAGCACAATACAGCAGTTTATTTTGATGCTTAAAATAAACCCAAAGGGAAATAAAGATCACAAAATGTTACATACTACACCATGTGCCCTATAGCAGATGGTGTAAACATCAGGGTGGTGTTTCACTAAAGAGAAAACTAAATATCCAAAATGTGGTGCTCATTTGGTTTGCTGCTTTAACACAACACACTTTTGTACAGATCTAAAAGGCCAGACACTTGTTCTACTTTATAACTTCATCTTCTTTCTGCCACTCCCTCTCCCTTGCGCTAAGGCAAGATACCTGTTTGCTTTGTTTTGGAACTTCCCCACATCCTTATTCTCTAATTGTTTAGAGGCCAAAGGTATCCAAGACACAAATCTTGTTTTTAAAAGAAAGGCAGAGAGAGTGAGCAAGAGCTGAGAGTTCCAGGAGTTCACTCTTGAACATTGGTCTCTCCTGGCTGGTGGACATGTTGGCCCTTAGGAATAATTCCTGTGTGGACAGTGGGAGCTGTGGGTGCCCAGGCAGAGCAGTGTGACATTCTCTCTGTGGTGGCCATGCAGAGAACTGCTCAGATGTCCTTGAGAGACATCCCCCGAAGGAAACATAGCAATCTGATGACATCTGCTCTCTCACCTTTAGACTGGTGAAGGTGGGGTTGGGGACGGGATGCTAGAACCAGAAGATGCTGTCCAATGGAGCTGCTCAGAGGCAGCCTGGGCTTAGGTATGCCTCACCAGCCTGGCTGAGATGTCTTTAGAATGACTCGGTGCTCTGGGCGTTTTCCACTTAACCTGATTTACCTTCGCCTTGCCTTTCAAAGTGTCTGTCTGGCATCATGCTCAGGAAACGCTCCATGCTTTTTTCACTCCCCTTTTATTTTGTAGACATATTCCCCAGATAAGCCTCCTTCCTATCTGATCCTGTCATGGTATCTGCTTTTAGGAAGATCCAAATGACACAGAGGATCTCAGACTTAGCAGAATCTTTGCATCCATATTTTAACCTTGTTTCTTTAATTTTCCAGAAAAATGTTTTGAGACTCCCTTTCTTGCTGGTGGACCTTGGGGTGGGGCCATTTTGGTCCTGCTTGACAGATGTTCTTGGTTGTGACTCTTAAGGAGCTTGGGTTGTGTTTGCCCAAGAAGTTTTCAGGAGATGTGTGGTCTCCTTCTGCGCATGGTCCTACCCCATGCACAGAGCTCAAGGGGGAAATGTGTTCCGTGTCCACACATGGTACACATGTCCTTTTATGTCCTTTCCTCACAGCGAGGCGTGCCTGCTATCCATACGTGCTGAGAAGCCAGGGGAAGTCTATTGACTTTTAAAACTCAGCACAATAAAGAAATAAAGAGTATGCTCCAGGTGACTTGCTAGTTTCACCCCTGGACTTTTTACCTACATCATTTTAGATAATCTTTAGTGAGTGCCCTGCTTTTATATTTTGTCTTACTTCACTATGCCATAGGATTGTTGAGAGTTGCTCTTTGGGTTTCAGATTTTTCATCTGTAAAATTGAAGGCTAGATTACATTACTATAAAAAATCCTTTCTAGCTGTGATTTCCAAAGCA
The DNA here is from genome assembly GCA_004027595.1 of Dinomys branickii. NCBI lineage: Eukaryota > Metazoa > Chordata > Mammalia > Rodentia > Dinomyidae > Dinomys > Dinomys branickii. The sequence continues at coordinate 36,786 of PVLD010018549.1, read as the reverse complement.
GCTGTTATGTGAGAGATGGGTTTCCAAGTGATTTTCTTCCTGTAAATACCATGTCCATACTGTTTGCTAACTTGCCTTACATTTATACATTACATTTTCCAACTTGCTCACAGGTATTGCAAATTTTGATCCTCAGACGCCACTTGTGAAATGGCAGACTAGATATCAGCTGCCTTTGACACGGTAGGGCCCTGAGAATTGTTGATGTTGACTGGCAAGGAAGAGGATCTAGGCCTGGTGTCTCCTGTCTATTCATTGTCTAATCAGCCAGTAGATGGCTCACACCCTTCCTGAAGCACCTTGGTATTTCTTCTCAATTCTCTGTCCCTGGTAGCAAAGGGCAAAGGAAGGGATCACAGATTCAAACAGCTACCAGGGCCAGGGAGGACAGATTAGTGAGGTATGGCTGGAGTTTTATAACACAGAGGCAGGGGCCTGTGCCAAATTCAAGAGCACATGCCCTGATCTAAAAGGGGTTGGGCTGGGGATATAGCTCAGCAGCATAAGTGCCTGCCTGGCAAGGGCAAGGTCCTGAGTTTGAGTCCTGGTACAAAAAAAAATTAATAAAGGGGTCACTCCCACTCAGCCCTACCTCTGTGTTGTCATTCAACAATGTTAGCACAAGGTGGCCAAACTTTTAATGTTCTAGAGAAGCTGGGAAATATATTTTAATGTGAAATATGCATTTTAGGATGTTCAAAATAATTGTAAAAAGGATTGAAATCCTATGTGGTCCAAATGCACACACCCACAGGTGGTGTTTGGTCCTATAGATATGTAACTTGGGAAGCCTGGCTTTGGAGGTCTGACCCAAGTTTAAGGCAATGTGAGTTTTCCCCTCAAATATTCTATAAAGTGAGCTGTAAGTTTTTCTACTTTTATTAGCAGTTTGATATAAGTAGCATTTACAATCACAGCTATCGACTATTAGATGCCTGCTGTGTTTCAGGGGTGCCTAAGACCCACTACCACAAATTCTAGCAAGCTTCCAAGCTGCTTATCACTGTTTGTATTTTACAGACGAGAGAGCGGAGGCCCGGCGTTGACCAAATTTGTGAAGGCCACGTGGTCAGAATGTAGCAGGAGCATGGTCCGACCCAGGTTTCTGGCCCCGGTGTATGAAATCATAATTTTAATACCTCAGAGAAAGACGAGAGAGGGTGAACGAAAGACGGAGCACTTTTGCTGTTTTACGACGTGTCTAAAGCAGTCGTTATCCATCAGACACATGAAAGACAAGCGAGGTGCTTTCTCTTTTCCGGACTAGCAGAGGTGTGTGCATCTTCTGGAAAGGCGGAGGAAGGGTAAGGGAAGCAGATGTCTCACGGGGGGGGGCTCCTCCTAGCTCTCTAAACTTTAAGCCAGAAATGGGAAAGCCCCCCAGCAGCTAGTGTCTGGCTTTGCTGTTCGGGCTGCCTGTCTGTTGTGATCATAATATCCCTTGAGATGTCCACTATTTTGTTCCTGCTATGTTGTACTCCCATTTCCAGAAGGCAAACCTCAGGAAAAAAAAAAAAAGAGACAGCTTTTGTTTAGGGTCTGAAGTCAAGTTCCAAATATAACAAGATCCCAATAGCTCCCCCACCCACTAGAGCTGAAAACCAAATTCCCTCTGCCCAGATGGCTGCGACTGAAAGACAGAGCATTCACCCACAGCTTCCTCCGTTTGTCGGCTGCCCCCTGATTACAGCTAATGACTCCCAGCTGTACTGCCTCCCAAGACTTGGGGAAGATGCATCTTTAAAAAATAATTTAATAACTGGAGTCCTCCAGGGGTGGGTGGGGTTGATGCCGATCCTGTTGGAGTACTGCCTCGTTTAGAATCCAACTGGTGAGCCTTGGACAGGAAAGAGGGCTGCTGGGTCCACGCTGAAACCCTCTTGGTGTTTGCTAGAAGAATCTGGTTAATTCTATTTTCTGAGGTCACGTCTGTGTAAGACAGATTTCAGCTCTAAGAAGGAGAATGTGATATGTCTTTTAGTTCTATGATTTTATCCAGATCAGACATACTTTAGGATCAGTACCTTTGGAGCATTTTCCAATGCATTTATATCATACAAGTAAGTGGAGGTCTATGAAACGTTAACATTTGGCATCCTCAGTTTTCATATTTGTCTCTGAAACATCAAGTTTCTTGAAAGGGAACTTCAAACACTGTGAACCACCAGAAGAAAAAAAAAAAAAAACCAAAGCTCCCAGGGTATCTTCCACGGGGCTGCCTAGAGTAGATGTGGGGAGATCGTTAGGTCTTTCTCCTACTTCCTGTCCTCTTCTTCCTGCTTCTCTTCCTCTTCTCTCTCTTTCTTATTTTCCTGTTTCTTGTCCTCTTTTCTCTCTTCCTCTTTAGCACAAGATCAACACTCTGAGATGCTGGGTGAGGTTATCAGTCTGAAAACTGACAGTTTCTCAGAACTTTTTTCTATATATACCTGATGGCATCCGGCAGCTCCCTTTCCATAGGCTTCCCCAAAAGCTGCAGGGGGCGTTCACTCCAGGTGTCCATGGTAAGCGTCTCCTGTGGACTCAGCCACACACTGGGGTTAGGTGCATCACTGCTTGGCAGCTTCTTCATGCTCTGCCTAAGCGCTGGCTGAATCAGTCACATCTTGAGTACCTGATGGCTTTGCTGTTCAGTCTGTAGTGATACGTTTATGGGCACCTTATCTTCCTGGACAGTAATGTGGTTTACCAGAAATAGCATAGGCTTAGGAGTCAAAGCTAAATTGAACTGTGACATTTTCTTTTTCTGAACTTTACTTCTATGATCTATAAAATGGAACTTGCCAGATTTCTCCAAGGAATAGCATTCTGTTGGGATTCTGGCAGGCTGGGTAAGTACATCCTGTCAGCTTCCTTCCTAATACTCTAATTATGGCTTTTATTATTAACTCCCTGTTCATTCTGGGCTTTCTACAACTCTTCTAATTTAGTAAGAATGCCTTTGTAATGATAATTTGCTAAAATATATAAAATTGTTTTATAATAAGCAAATGAATAGGAAAAATAAAATACTTCTGGCTTGTATACTGACTATTTGATTGAGAAAATATGATGACTATCACAGTTTGTGTTATATTAGAACATAATATGGTCATTTACTTAATGTAGATATATAGGTATGTATATGCTCTGTTATTGCATAATTCTAACTCTGACCATGTTTCCTAGTTTATGATGAAATGCTAGAATATTTTACTGTATCTAAAGACACAGTAAGTTTTTACCTTATTCTAATCCTCAACGACTGACATATTGTTTTACTCATAAAAGATACTTAATATATATGTGGGATCAAATTGCATTCGTGAGGTGAATTCTCAACCTATTTCTGAGAAGCAACAGACCACACAGTTTTTGAGATTTTTTGTCTGAAGTTCCCTCAGAAGTTTAACCTCACTTTATCTAAAAAATGTACTAAAGTGATAAAGTTAGGACTTTATAACAATGATGTGCTTTCATGATTCACTTCTTTCCCAAGGGATTTAGGTGATGGGTGGAGGGTGATCAACTTGTCCCAATGTGTTCAGGACTCTTTGTTATAGTACTAATAGTCCTGCATGCCAAGACCCCCTCAGTTCTAGTCAAACTGAGACATTTGGTTGTTTTAGTATAAAGAAGACTTGCTTCTCCTGAAGACATATTGAGGTTTTCAGGAAAAGTGAAATACCTTTTCCCTAGCATTCATTATTCTGCAACTTCAGGCAGAGGGTTTATTTCCTATGTATAACTAAGAGTGAGATTTTCTTGAAAGAGTTTAAGTATTAAGACATTGTATATATACATATCTATATATATACACATATATAAACTTATTATAGATGAGTTCTTTTGATGGAGTTTTATATAGTAAATGTAACTAGGTGTCATTACACATTTGATGGCTAAGAAATGCATTTGATGGCTTCATCACTGAGTGAACATCACTGAGTGTACTCACACACACCTACAAGGAGGTCAACAACTCAATGCAAGAAACACGAAATATGTGAAGTTGCTGCAGACTCTTTTTTTTTTTTAACAAGTATGAGTATACTCTAAAACAATGGTAAAAGTATAGTATAGTCAATGAATAAGCCAGTAACATAGTCACTTATGTTTATTAAATAACTGTATATAATTGCATGTGCTTGTCTTGGTTACTTTTCTTTTGTTGCTGAGACAAAATACCTGGTGCCCAGAATTAAGGAAGGAAAGGTGTATTTAGCTCACAGTTTGTGGAGGTTTCAGTCCATACTTGGTTGGCTCCAAGGCAGAGTGGCACATGGCAGAGGGCAGCAGTTCATGGAGGCAGAAGACAGCAAAAGCAACCAGAACAAAAGGGAGGAGCAGCAGAGGGAAGAGAAAGCCTCTTTCCCTCCCTCATATTGTATGTAAACTATCCGCTGCAGGGTGGGTGTAGCACTCACATCCATAATTTGAACATTGGACCATGAATCAATCATAAACTCTAAAAGCCAGTCTCATAACTGCATGTGGCTTTGCAGGAACATCCAGACACAAACCATAACAGTGCTATACTTTTATGTCACTGGAAATGAGTAGATTTACACCATTACTACCAAACCTGAGCGATGCCTTGCACTATGACTCTATGATATCTATGATAGGAAGTTTTCAGCTCTGTATAATCTTACAGCATCACCATCGTATATGCAGTGTGTTGTGTAGTGTTTGATTGCATAAAATATATATGAATATGTGTATAAGTATATATTTTGTGATATATATTTTTTGTGACATGTAGTTCATATATATCCTATATATGAGGACATATAAATGTATGTGCTGGGCTGTATGCACACAGTTTTCTATATAACCAGTCAGAGGGAATTTTCATAGAGCTTTCTACTAACTGAAAGGAAAAAAAAAGGAAATGTCGAGTTCCACTCTAAGATGCTTAACCTTATTTTAGGTTTTAACCTTATTCTAATCTTCACAGTAACCACAGAGTGATATACACAGTACCACTAAACCCATTGTAAAAGACAGGAAATTAAATCACAGAGGGTGAAGTCACTTCCAAGGATCAATATCTTTGTAGGATTTTCCATCCTTTTACATGATATACATAATTAGAGGTCTACAAATTTGAAAACTTGGGATTCCAGAATTTCTCTTTGGGATTTAAAGTATCAGATCTTCTAAAATGTTAGCTTCAGCCAGGCGTGGTGGTGCATGCTTGTAATCCTAGCACTCGGCAGGCTGAGACAGGAAGATTGCTGCAAGTTTGAGGCCAGCCTGGGCTACAAAATGAGTTCATGGCCAGCCTGAACTGCATAGGGAAACCCTGTCTGAAAGGCAAAGAGAAAAAAAAAATGTCAGCTTCGGATGCTTGACCCATTCAGCATTCAAATATGGTCTAGAACAGAGTCAGCCCTTTGCTGAGGAAAACGTCAGCCTGTTTCATGGGCTAGCTCTTCTGGGAATACTTCAGTAAAAACAATGACAACTTACTCTGGGAAATTGTTTAAGATTCTGATTCTAATAGAATCTCTCCTTTCTAAACGAGTTATAGAAATCTAAAGAAAATTGTTGTATAGTAATATGATTAGCTAGTGTTTTTGTTAGCCTACGAAGGGGACAAATGTGGAACTCAGCACCTTGCAAGGGTTCCTTCTTTCCTTCCTCCCTCTTCCTTCCCTTCTTAACTTTACTCTTCTTTCTTTCTGTCTCATCTATGCTCTCTCTCCCTTCCACTTTCCCATTCTTGCTTCTGTTTTGCCACTGGGCAGGGCTGTACAGCCCACATACTTACCGTTCCTATTTGTAATCAAACCCTACTTTCCTGGCTTGGGGCAAGGGCACTACTCAGATCCTCTCAGCCGGGAATTTGACCACTGAATATGGACATCGGACACAAAAGCACTGGACTTAGGTCACATAGGACTGGGCCACCACTGTGCAGCCTTTGGCTTCAAGTGTTTCCTCTATTTTCTTCCATCAGTTTCAAAGTTTCTGGACTTACATCTAGGTAGTTCTTTTCTTTTATTATCTTGATTTCATCATACCACATTGTAAACATTTATCAGAACATTGCCTTGTATTCCATAAATATTTATAATTGTCAAGAGAAAAAGAATGGAGAGATTTATTTTTTAAAGAGAAGCTTAAAAAGTCAGGAGGCCCAAATATTCTCTACTAACTCAACAGTTATTTATTGAGCACGTGTAATGGGCAAGGCAACATTATAAGTGTTTGAGAGAATGCAGTGAGCAAACTGACGTCTCCACTGCAATAGAGGTTACAGTTTTGTGACAACAAGCAAACAGATGCTCGGACGATGTAGGTGTTGTGGTCAGTGCCCTGCACAAACATGAAGCAGAGTCTAGGTGATAGGAAGGGACGCAGAGGAGATGGCAGATGAGCCCAGATCTGAGTGAATTGCAAGACTAAGCTCTGCAAAGACACAGCGTAGTGCCAAGAACTGCTGCTATGGTGACCCATCAGTGACCACTTTCAGCTCTAATTTCTCTACTCTTGACACTTGAAAGAGCTGAGAAGTTAAAAGTCAAAATGATATACCCAGAGCACAGTCAGGCTTATTTTGACTTTAATGTGTGTGTGTTGAAGTCATATTTATTACACAGATTTCGTATGTATGTATATACACACATGCATGCACATCTTTCATTTAATTACACAATATTTCCCATGGACAAATGTAAATACTGACATGAAAAAAGATTACATCTCTACCACTCAGTCGCACAGTACAGTTTTGCTTCCGTGCTTTACATTTGTCTTATTCCCTCTTCCCCTTCCTAGTGAAAATCTTAAAAAAACTTTTTTGCTAGTACATGTTTGTTATAGTTCTTATCTATATGTCCCCTAAGAGTCCCATGTACCCAAAGGCAGGGCTTCTGGAAGGTAGTTGAATTATGGGGCACAGCAGCTGATGTGCCTTTAGGAGACGAGTCAGAGGCGGACCACTGGGGCCTCGACCTGGAAGGGTGTGTCTTGCTTCCCAGCCAGTCCCTTTTCCGTTTGCTTTCTGGCCAGAAACACAAGTAGCTTTTCTTGCTCGGGCCCTTCTGCCACGCCACTTTTGTGTTTAAGCCAGCTGGCCATGGACTGCAACTTCTGAACTGTGAGCCAGGGTAAACCTCTTCTCTTTTAGGGAGTGGGTGAGTGGGTCTCTGATACTGGATCCTACCAACAAATAGTGATTAACTCAGTGTTTGTGATACCTAATAATTATATTTCTTGTGCAAAATTAGCACACATATATTTCTTATCTTGATAATTTTGGATCGCCTTTCCTTCTTCTCTCTTCCACAGATCCCCCCATCCCTTTTCCCATGTTGCCTTCCCCATCCCTGCAAAGGCTACCTCCCTGTTTCCTACCATCTCTCTTTTATTTTGCTCTTTAAATTATTTGTATTTTACGTTTGTCATGTAAAAGAAACTATGCAATAGTCAGCTCACGGTGATCCTCTTGCTTCAGGCTGCCTAGTGCTGAAATTATAGGTGGGCACCACAACAACTGCCTGTGTTCTAGTAACTTTTTCATTTTTTTTTTCCGATTTTTTCATGATCCACTGTGTATTCAGGAATGTGTTACTTCTTCATGTGTTTGTATTGTTTCTGTGATTTCTTTTGCTGTTGATTTGCAGTTTAATTCTATTGTGATCTGATAGGATGCAAGAAATTTGTTCAATTCTTTTGCATTAAAATGCTTTATGGTCTAAGATATCATCTATTTTAAGGAAAGTTCTCTTGACTGCTGAGAAGAATGTAATTTGCTGGTGTTAGGTAAAACAGTTTATAGATATCTGTTAAAGGGGAATGGTTCAACTCTGATTTTCTGCTCATTTTTGTTGTTTAGTTGAACTATTTGAGATAGTAGAGTGTTAAAATCCTCACTGTTGTTGTATTAGTACAGTATCTGTTGTTTTTGCTATGTCAAGATGCTTTTGTTTTATGAAATTGATTGTGCTAAGGTTTAGTGCATATATGTTTACAATTGTTATGTCTTCCTGCTGAATTGTTCCATTTACCAATTTGTAGTGACATTCTTTGTCTCTTCTGGTCAGTTGTGGCTGGAAGTTCAATTTGTATGGGATTAAAGTGGCTAATTCTGTTTGTTTTTAGATTCTAGTTGGATGGAGTATCCTTTTCCAAAGTTTCACTCTCAGTTTATCTTTATGAATAAAGTGTGTCTCTTATAGGCAGCATATAGTTGGGTTTTGGCTTTTGATATAATCTGTCAGACTATGTCTTTTGTTTGGGAAGTTAAGACCCTTTACATAGAACCTTATCACAGGCAGGTATACTTTTTTCAGTACTGATTCCTTTCTATTTTCCTTAGGTTTAACTCCCAGTGAGATGCATTTTTTTATTTGTGCTCTTTGGTGATGTTGGCCTTACTGTGTTTAAAATTCTTTCCAGTATTTTGTGCAGTGCTGGTTTGGTGGGCATGAGTTTCTTGAGCTCTCCTTATCATGGAAAGTTTCTATTTCTCTATCAATTTTGAAGCATAAACTTGCAAGATATAGTAATCTTACTTGATAATTGTTGTCCCTCGCTTTCTGGGCTCTAGGGAGGAAAGTTAGGACAGGTGGGGGTTGGGCAGTGACTGTTAGGCTGGGCACCTGTATGCAGCCACTGCTGCCGTTACATTCTTCTATCAGGGAATTTAAACTTTTCTTAAGGTAGCGTCTTCACTGGACCTGAGCTGAAAGCAGTGCTGCTTCTTATTCTAAATAGCAGGTCTCACTGGATTTCATCTGATAGGCTTCTCCTTCAAGTTGCCTTGCTGTGGTTGGGCTTTTGTTTGCTTCCTGTGTCTGGGGATCTGTGGACCTTGGTGAGCATCTTCTGAGCATCTTCTGGGCACTATTGACTCTAGTCAGCCATGGTGGTCAGTTGGGGGCCAACATACATAGTCGTAAGGAAAACTATGATGGCTAGAGACAGAGGACTAGCTGGCTAGGGAGGTACACCACACCCTTGAAGAGAAAATCTTAAAGATAGAGTTGCAGCCCCTGTAATTAATCTGGTGCCATTTTTTCCCTGTTATCCACAGACATAACAACTATCCTAAATGTGGAGTTTTGATTCTTTTGAATATTTTATACCTACATTTACATATCTATAAATAGTTCATAGTGTTGCTTTGCCTGTTTTCCATCTTTGTTATGTGACCCATTCCAGCCTTTCTAACTTCTCACTTACTTTGAAGGTTATCATAGTCACGTGGGAATACAGCAGGTTAAAAATGCTACTAAGCTTTCTGGTTTTTTTCTTTTTATTTTATAAAAAAACTCACATATTTTAATAACCAAATAATAAAGGGGTAATAATTATTATTCATTATTACTTATAACAACACTGTGTATTATTCTCTTCAAACTAGTTACTCAACACAAGAAAACACTCAAACTATTCTTACAAAAAAAGAAACGAACAGATAATAAACAAAATTTCTTGAATAAATAAACATTCCTGTTTTTTTGAAACAATTGTTGAAAGCCTGTGGTTAATTTCTAAGTTTTTTTCCGTGGTCCTGTTTTATGGAGGAGAGAATTTTTAGTACTTCTAGCAGACTAAGCTACTTGTATCACTCTTTGGTCTATAAAAGTTTTATCTGCAAAATCTAAATAAGAGAAGATGAGGTCATGGACAATTTTATCCTTTTTTCACACAACATCAAAAATTACTCCTAGCTCTGTTCAGCCAAAAATATTTTTATAACATAAAATTACTAGTACTACTCTTAAGTAGTACTGTTATGAAAAATAAAGCTTATATCAACAGACAACTTTTGAGAAAATCAGAAAAAGGTTAAGGAAATCTAATTAAGGGACTCAGTTAAAACGTGGATAGCACAGTAGTACCTGGAAAGGAGACCTATACAATGCTCAAAAAATTACATTAGAAGTATGTTAGGTCAAGGAAGTAAAGAGCATCTCTTGGTATATGGGAGCGAGTAAAAATGATAAGTGTTTTGAGATGTCAAGCAAAATTAAAAGGTTTTTAATGTCACAAAACGCAATAGTCACCTTCTGTAGTTTTTTGATAGAATTTGATGATGTAATTGTGACAGAAGTCAGATTGGAGTGCACTGGTGTTTTGAACCTGAACAGTCAGGAACTTTGATACTTGACGATCTTTGGAGACATTTGTCAAGAGGAGAGGAAAGAGTGTTTAGTTGGAATGAGTGCGTATGGTTAAGGGTTTGTGACAGTTCGAACATAGTAGGAAAGAAAGGGGAACACACTCAATAATGCAAAGTTCTTGATGGAAGCAGAGGATACAATCTGAGTGCAGATAGAAGAGTGGTCCTGAGATAGCGGGATGCAAGAAGAGTACATATGTGGATTTTTTTGGCAGCAGAGAGAATTATTGTGTCTGGGTTTCTCCTGGAATTCATCTGCAAGATGCTAAAGGAAAGACTGATAGTAGAATGTGTTGGGGATGCCTGAGAAACTTTGAAATAGAAGTGCAGAATAAGAGTTTAGGGATAGGAGTGGTAATATTTGGGGGAAAATTTTTTGAGTGAAGTTGTTTTTATTTTGGTTTTGGGGATTGCCTCCTTGTACACATTAGACATGTGCTTTACCACTGAGCTATACTTTTTGCCCTCAGTGAAGTCATTGGCCATAAATTTATAATGATCCCAGTCAGTCTGGTGGAGCAAATTCCTCTGGTAATTCTTAGCAACTTGTGAGGTGTCCATTGAGATGCACCACATTGAATTCATATGGGATTGGGACTTTGTTAGGCACTTGCCATTGAAAGACAGACAGGCTAAAACTTTCCTGAAGACTAGCACATGAGTGATGGGGATTATTACACAGAATTGTAGATCAAAAAGGAAGGAAATGAACCCTAAAAGAGGCAGACCAGGAGAAAATACAGTCATAAACACGTCCAAGATGTCTGTAGATCTGAGATACATATCTATGAGAGTATGTAGGCTGCAATGACAGTGATCTGTGGTCCAAAGGTGGCGTACATCAGTAAGCAGTTCAGTAGATGAACAGTTCAACAGTTCTGAGTCATGTCAAATAGGAGAGCTATAAGACTGAATGTTTTTGTTTCCCTGAAATTAATAAGTTAAAACCCAACGTGATGGTGTTGGGAGGAGACACATTTGGTAGGTGATGGGGTCACCCAGGTGGAGCTCTCATGAATGGCATTAGTGTCCTGTGAAAGGCAGTCATGTGACAGCAAGAAGACAGCGAGAAGATGACTATCCATGGACTGAAGGGAGCTCTCACCAGGTGTGGATTCTGCTGATCTTTTGACCTAAGACTTCCCAGTCTTGCAGGCAATGAAAAATAAATTTCTCTTGATTAGAAATTACTTACGATGTTTTATGATAGCCGGCCAAAGGGACTGAGACTGAAGGAGTTGTCAAAATAGATTTAAAAAGTTTCTAGAGTTATAGAGCTAGTTTGTTGATGAAAATGAAGTCACTCAAGATGACGGAAGAAAGCCCAGTGTTGTGGCCTAGGCCTATAATCCCAGCATTGTGGCAGGCTGAGACAGGACAGATTGAAAGTTCAAGCCAAACATGGACATTGCAGCAACTTGGCACGACTGTAGAAACGTGAACAAAATTAAGAATGTGTTGAGGATACAGCTCAGAGCTAAGGACCTGAGCTCAATTCCCAGTACAAAAAAAAGAAAAGATGATGTTAGAGTTGGGGTTGAGTAGAAAACCTCATAAAAGTTGTTAATGAATTTAATGAATGCATCCAGGTAGTGAACCAAATGTTGAAATTTGAGTGTAGAGTTTTGGATTAGACTTTTAAAACTTGACTTCAGTAGTCTTGATCTTCCTGTATTTACCACCTTCCATTGTATTATGAATTTTAGAATCATTCCTTTTAACAAATTATAAATTCACGTAGGCTCGAGGCCATTGTCTCAATTACCACTATGTAGCTAAATTACTTTATCTCTGCCACATAGGCAATGAATTTTATGTTGGTTGAATAAATAGAAGAACATTAAACAAAAGCCACCTTGGAGATTATAGAAGCACACTTTCACTTTCCTGAGTAGAGTATTAGGTCACCATAGGCTCTTTCTTTTCCTCTACCCAGCCTCAGTGTAACCAGTTCAACATATAATTTTAAAAAATTAGAACAACACTTAGAGATGTTGATGAACCTGAATAAAGGAGAAAGAGCTTTCCTGTTATTTACCTTGGATGACTCCTTATCACTGATTTTTCTACCACCTCTCAGCACTGCAACTCAGTTTCTCAGTATTTGATGTAAAACTATTAAGCGGCATTCAAGGTGGTTTTGATTTTAAAAGCCTCATCTTGAATTCACTGCCCCCTTGAAAGCTGAGAGGTGGCTGAGAGAGAATAAAATCAGTAAAGAAAAAAATTACAGCCTGCTTTCATCTTACTGTTTCATGGTTCATCCATCTTCAAAATTTGTTTTATAATAATTAAGCATTCTAGGGACAAAAATTGTTTTCCATATGTCTGACTCGTCTGTTCTTTAGAATAACACATTTAATAAAAGTGTTCTTAATGTTTTGAACTTAAGAAATCCATAAAGAGGGAATGACACGCACGTCACTCATAGCAAGCCTCACATCAGTTATAAACGCTAATTTTCTTCCCCGAGCCTGGCAACCAGAGACAGTGAAGAATAAGCTGCAGATGGAGCACACTGAATGGAGGGAACATAACTCATTGAATTCTGTGGTTTAGATGTGTAAACAGGGCGTCATTTCCATTTTCTCGGACGTAAGGTGCTTGTCTTTGTTGTATTCTCTTACTCCTTCCTGGGATAGGAGCTAAGTTTGCTTTGATAGTTGTCACCACATGGGTGCCTGTGGTTGACTTTTTTGGGCAGGGCAGTATGCTTTTGGTTTGATGTGCACACACGTGCCTCACAAAGCAGGGTGTGGTATTGAAGGTGATGGCCTTGAGCTCAGTGTTCGCTCCAGCTGCCATGTCTCACACTTTGCTCTGCTCACATGTTGCTGGTATCGCTTTGTAAATGCTGGCGGCGCAAAGTCCTATGCTGTGATGCTGCAGGCAGCCTTTCCTCTTTCTAGCACGGGCCGTGCTTTGCATTTCATTCTCTTTCCTTTCAAGCTTTCCATTAGAATTTCCCTTCCCTTGTGATCAATGGATTGATAATATGTGTTTGCTTTAGCTCAGCACAGAGGTTGACTTCAGTGCTTAAAAAAACACATAATTCTTTGGTTTGAGCCCAAGTTTATTTGTGCGAACCATCATAAAAAGCAAAGATCAAATAATATCACCCATAGGAATAACGTTTCATAGAAAGTAGAGGTTGATATGGGCTAGAGCAGAGAAAGATTAATGGAATCTAAAGGCACCAGTGCCTGGATAGAAACGGTTAATACTTGAGCTCCTATTGAATAACTTGTAGTTGGAAATTAATGTAGGTTTATGGCAGTGCCAGGAAATATTTTTTGGTCAAACCTATATATGACCCTCAAAACACTCAGCTTCTTTAATGGTATAACCTTCTCCTATATGCCAAAGGCTTCCCACTTGTGGTAGAACTTTGCAGAAATCAAGATTAAACATGTCTAGGGCTTTGCTACCATTGGGGGATCTCACTGTTGGTTTTCTAGAGATAAAGATGATTCCTTTGATGCTGTGCTGAGCATGTGAGTTCTTGAATGCATTATGTCTGTGATTTGGGATGGGGCTATAGCTTACCGCTTTTCAAATGTTTGGAACTTCTCAAATTTTAATAACTCTGCAGTGACATGAAGAATCATATTTTCTTTCTGCAAACCATTTCCTAAGAATTAGACCTGATGCTTCTGTTCCCTCTGGCAGGCCAGTTAGTCTGCCACTCTCTGTCTTGTTTTTAACATAAATTTGATTTTTAAAGGGTTTAATCTCATTCCCTATCACAACATTATTTTTCATAACAGCAGGAAGAAATTTGATAAACTGTTATGGTTTCTTACATTTGTGAATTTAATTCCCACTTCGTTGAAATGGGCCACTGTTGGGGGATGAAACCTAGATGCAACGAGCTGTTCAAGTCTTAAATGTCTCTCCAGCTTGTTGACGCAATTGCATTAGAAATGTTAATAAATATGGTTGTTGACTTTCTTGCTCCCTCTGTGTCCCTACTGCAGTTACACTATTCACACTTGAGCTTTGGCCACATCTGGCTAGAACTCAATGAACTGCCTGCCCCACTCTCTGTGTTTTAAGTTATTACCTGCCTCAAGGTTTCATTTCCATGTACGGAACCTCTAGTAATTCCATTCTGTGATGGAAAAGAAGCAGAGTGCTGTAGCCAGAAGAGCATGAGTGTGGATCCCAGAGATGCCCAGGTTTGCATCAGAGCTGCAGCATTTGTCAGATGAATGATCTTGGATATTACAGTTTTAAGGCACTCAATCTCATTATATTTACCTTGAAGAGTTGTTGGGATGAAGTAAAATAACTCATGTAACAGCATCTGCTACAACAGTTTGCACATAGAGCACTTATTCTGCCTATATTTTTGAATACTTGCATGAATTTGCTCGCAGTCAAGGAAAAGCAATTGATTTTATTTAAAGAGGAAAAATTTTATTTAAAATCTAGGTCTATATCCCTCCTATACATTGTATAGGCTGTTATTTAATTCCTATTTTGATCTCTTAGTTATCAGGATTTTCTATATATTTTTATATTATATATTATTTATAGTATATATTTCTATATTATATATTTTTTTCATATTGAGATATGTTTTTATATAGACTTGAAACTTGCAATGTACTCTTCTATTTATGTGTATTTTAATGCACTTTTGTATTGTGCAGCACACACAGCTTGAAATGTACCTAGTTGACTTATTCCATATGGGGTATTGCTTACAATGTCTGCCTATACTGAGTACCACTGTCTCAACTTCAGAGTTCATTTGGTCAAGAAATTCAGTTATGCAGAATTTGGGCTCTGTGTTAGTTACTTTTCTCAGTGGTGGGACAAAATACTTGACACCCACAAGTTAAAGGAGGAAAGGATTATCTTGGCTCACAGTTTGTAGAGGTTTCAGTCCATAGTCAGCTGGTTGCAAGGCAGAGTGGTAGGGTAGGAAGTAGCCTAACTTCCTTCTTTTATCTCCATCCAGGCTGCAAGCCTATTGCTAGGTTCCACCCACACTCAGTCTGGGGCTTCCTTCTTCAGTAAGTCTATCATCCACACCCAGAACTATAGCAAACTAATTAATGAACCAACCCAGTATAACACAGTCATGATCCTGTATCACATACCCATGGTCTTGTCATTCCCGAAAGCCCCGTGAACTAGTACATGAGATTTTGCGGGGGTGGGGGGTGCATCTAGATAGAAGCCATAACCAGTTTCTTAACTAAAACCTGATACAACAGAAAAAAGAAACCCAAGTGGAAAACGCTATGAAATATTATAATGCACATTCATAAGTCTGGTAACCAGAGTTTTTAATAATAAAAGTTTTATTGTTTTGACTTAAAAACAAGTAATTAATAATGAGTTACATACATCTGCACAGAAATCTACTAAACTGGAAAAAAATGGGAGATTTTCCCTGCAGGTGAATAAAATGCACTGGAAAATTCTTACCAAGGATCAAATAAAAATTATATTGGCCCTGAATCAAGGTCAGCAGTTTTCTGAAGCTGTTGGCTTCAAGCAGGAGCCTAAAGTGGTATCTTTCTGTGGTCTGTTGGCCATCTCAGAACTTTAGAGATGTAATGGTCAATTCATTAGAAAGAACAAATAACTAAATAAATTTTAGTTGTGGTGTGCCAGGTGCTCCACTTCCTCCCTGGAGTTCTGCCTGGCACCCAGGGCATGCCAGGCACTCCACCCTGCCCCCAAGCTCTGCCCAGCCCCTGGGGCATGGCAGGTGCTCTGCCTAGTCCCCGGAGCTCCACCTGGCCCCTGGGGCATGCCAGGTGCTCCACCTCAGAGCTCTGCCTAGCCCCTGGGGCGTGCCAGGTGCTCTGCCTTGCCCCTGGCGCTCTGCCCAGCCCCCAGGACGGCCCTGAAGATTCATCTGAGCCTATAGATGTGGACGCACTGACAAAGCCTGGTGGTTCGCTGTGTAACCCCGCCTACCCGACCAGACACCCAACGGCTGTGAAGGCTTGCCAAAGAGTGCTTCTCCACCTCTTGCCATAGCAATCTGTGTACACCCACGTACTATACAGCATATTTAGAAGCAGCCAAGTCTCTTCCCAAAGTAAGAGCATAAGGGAGTAGATAAACTAAAAGTGCATTTATTACCAGTGGGAAGACCACTGACAGGGTGGTAGAACAATGGAGGTGAAGTGGAGAAAACTGATTAATTGAACGAGCCATCATTTATGTAACTGAATAATAAAGATGAAGGTAACATTATGTAACACAATATCCAGTGGTAACCCCTACTATTTTCTCTGTAATTTTGTATTTCTTTATTGTTTTTGTGTTAACAAATGCAAAGACAACTGTTATGGTTGATACATTGTGTCAACTTGGGGAGTCTAGAGATTTGGCTGAGTGATTCGGCAGGAAGCCAGGGTGCTTACTTTGTACACATCCTGAGCCTGTGGAAGAGGAGGGCATGGAGATTATGTGAGAGTTACACGCCCCCTGGGTGGGGGTAGCCTGTTTACAATGTAAGGGAAGGAAAGAGGCTGCTTGCTCACCATTCCTCCCCTTTTGCTGGTTGTTTTTGCTCTGCTCTGCTGCCATGAAAGTTTGCCCTCTGCCATGTGCCACTCTGCCCCTGAACCAGCCAAGTATGGAATGAAACCTCCGCAAACTGTAGCCTAAATAAGCCTTTCCTTTCTTCATTTTGGGTGTTGGGTGTTTTGTCTCAGCAATGAGAGAAAAGTAACCAAGACAACAACACTATGTAATACAGCATCTAGTGATGGTTCCCTACTGTCTTCTCTATAATTTGGTATTTCCTTTATCGATTTTGTTATAACAGATACAAAGATAACATTGTTATACAACATCCAGTGCCAATTCCTTACTATCTTCTCTATAACTTGGTATTTTCTGTATCATTTCTGTGTTATTCTGGGTTCTTTTGTCTTAATAATAAAATTAAAAAAAAATTATAGCTAAACCTTCTACAAAGAATAATACAAAAACTTCCTGGATTAATGTTGAAAGTATACAAAGCAAACCTGCAGGGACTCTGCCCTGCTCAGCAGAAGATAATGAACAAATTACAGGATGTGAAATGGGATTTGGCTGAGATTATGAAAGAAATAAAAAGTCAAAATTATTTCAAATGCAAAGACCAAATTAGATGGTGCCTAAGAAAGAGAAGCTACCACTGAAAGTGGAGTCAGACACAAAGGAACTAGGCATGAGAAGAACGTGTAGTGTAAATATGAAATACAGAGACAGGATTAGAGACAAAATATAGAAATGAAACAAGGAGCAGAGATCAGACATACAGAAACGGAGTCTTCCAAAAAGAAATCCAAGAGAACAGAATACACATTTAAGAATACAATTCAAATTTCTAAGAACAAGAAAATAAGGCACACATCTACATATTTAAAAGCGTCACCACACACTGGGGAAAACTGATCTAGAAAAGTCAACATCAAGACATATCCTAAAATTAAGAGAAAAGAGTATATTGGGTGAGCAGGTAAAAATGTCAAGTCCTTATGGTGAAATAAGTTGGGCAAACACTAGGCGCCAACAAAGATACAAATCAACTCAAGAAGACTCTGTGAGCCGATGAACTGCTACCAAGCACGATGGCTGGGAAACTTTTCTGAAAGGATTAGCAGTGAGCGCTAAAAACCTTAAACTGCTGACTTAAGTGCAAAGCAAAGGAGGGAATAACCTACAAAGCAAAGTTTGAAAGTAGTGGTGCAGGCAGTGTGGATCCAGAACATATCTACAGGAGTTCAACTTAATTGGAGATGAGATGTTCCTTTTACTGGAAAAAAGGAAGAAGGAAAACTGATTAGATACACGATTTCTATTTCTCTGTGAAATAGAAGTTGAGACCATTCATTGAAAATGGTGGGGGTAGGACTGGGCTAGGGGTCAGTAGTGTAATGAAAAATATGTGGAGATGAGCATCAGAGAATCACAGCAGAAGTTTCCACACCAATGAGTCTATTAGTTAAAGCAAATAATTTATCATGGAGTTCTTGAATTTCTTTTATAAATTTGATATCAAATTGTATCCAGAAGTTTATGGCAGACTTTAATGTTATTTTGCACCTGTGGACATTTTTCTTTTGCCTTATTAATGCAAATCCATTCACTTAGTTTTATTTTTCTGCTATATTATGAGGCACTGAGAGCTGGAAGTATTTTTGCTAGGGCACCCTGTCCAGTTCTTTGTGCATCTTAAGTGTTTATTCAAGAAAGAGCTCTTGAGTCAGTAAATGAGATACACCTATAGTGTTCCATGGTGCTTAGTATTTATTATTTAGAATCCATCTCTGAAGAATCACATGACATATTTCTTACTTTTAAGAAGCATCTAATTTTAGGGTTCTGAAAAAAAATATACAAACTTAAAATTCTTGGTGACATTTAGAATGCAAATCATAATCAATGAAATTTATAAATGTTAAACTGCATGTTTCTGATTTTAATAGGTCAGGGTGTAATATGTTCAATAGCCCTCGTCCAGAAATTCTAGTGACTTTATCAATACAATAAAATGCCCCATAGGAAAAGACTACGTGAGACATTATGTATGTAAGTCATGTTCCGGACGGACCAACCAGGTAAGGACTCAACAGTAGGTAAGGATTCATTAAGGATGAATTGGAAAAAAAAGGTCACTTGGCTAGTAATTTCAGGATCCTTAAACAATTTAGGCCATAGATCCACAGAACTCTACTAACCAGGAATGAAAATAAAATTATTTTCTCTGGGCACCTTAAATAACTATGGTGAAACTGTTAGCCTTTTGGTATGACTAAAATAGCAGTTTTGAGCCTTTCTTACTAGTTTTCCTGTTGATCCAAAGAGGATTTTTGAAAGATATTCTCTCGTTCAACTGCAGTCAAACAAAATAGGTCAGTCAGTCTTTCTTACAAAATTTAAAAAGTCCATTTCATTGTTAATTTACACTAAACTGTCTAAATATGACACCATGTTCGTAATTTTATGTGAAAAAATAAACACCTGTGGGCTAAGCTGTTGCAGATATAATTTATGGTTACTAAGTTATTGCCTACATATATAAAAGCAAGGCCAAGATTATGGAAAGTAAGAAAAATAGTAAAGAACTGAAGAAAGTTTGGGTACTCAGTACATTGTATAATTGACCTCCACAGCGAGGGCAGTTTCAGAGTGATCATTCAGAATATCTGTCTAAGTAGCCTTGCCTTGGTATGGAATGATTTTTAAGGCTAAAAAGAAAAGGCTAATCTAACATCTAATTCCAGATGAGAGGATACTTCTACCTTGAGATATTATCTTACTTGTGTGTTTGTGTGTGTGTGTGTGTGTGTGTATGTGTGCTACTAAGCATTGAACACGACCATTGGACTGAGCTATTTCTTTAACCTTTTTTAAAATTTATTTTGAGACAGAATCTCACTGAGTTGCTAAATTTCCCAGTCTGGGGTTTAACTTGTGACCCTCCTGGCTCATCCTCCCAGAGTGCTGGGATTGTAGGCATGTGCCACCACACCCATTTTATTTTACTCTTTAAGCAGTGACCTAGATCTAATTATTATAGCATTAACCACTGAATATTTGAGAAAATAAAATTGTAATATAGTTGAAATGGTACAAACTTTGGAATGAAACTTAGCAGTGTCCCATTCCTCAGTGCAGTATGTTCTAATCGTGAGACCAGATTATAACAATACCTTTATATGACTAGTTATTAAATATTTCCAATAATAAGAATAAAGTTCTTAGCAGAGTGCTGGGCATATAGCAGTTGTGTGATGAATAATAGTTATTCTTATTAATGCTCCATGGCAAGAAATTTTAGTAGGTTTAAAAAAATCAGAGTATCCAAACATCCACAAATTGCCATCTGTTTTGAGTAATATACTATGAAACTTTAACTCACTGAAATGATTTAGAACCTTCTTTAAAACTCACTATAATGAGATTGGGCCTGCACCAAAGAAGAGCCATTAATAATTCAGTTGTCAAACCTAATGGCCTGTTTTCAGTTATCTTATTTATCCCTCCATGGCATGTGACGCTGTTGATTATTCTCAATTCTTTCATTTGGATTGCTTAACACAACTTCTCCTGGTTTTTCTCTTATTTCAGATACCTTTCCATTCTAGGGATTGAGCCCAGGACCCTTGCATGAGCTACGTACCCAGTAGCTCATTTCATTTTTTATTTTGAGACAGGATTTCATGATGTTGCTAAGTCGCCCAGGCTGGGCTCAAACTTGCACTCTTCTTGCCTTGGTATCAGGGTTCTGAAACAAACTTTTCTCCACTTCCTGATCTGATTTTCTGTGAAGATTTACTTTATGCTCACTAGGCAGAGTCAACAAAGTTCAGCACTTAGCTCAGACTTGTCTTCCTTCTGGGTGTTGGCGTAACGATGACACTGCTGTTGGTGTGATGAGGACTTCCTGTGCTTAGCTGTGTCACATTCTGCTTCTCCTTCCCAGTGTACTGAAAGCTTATGGCTTTTAGCCCCTTGTAAGCGATGAGACACACAGCTAGTTCCTGCTCTGAAATGTGATGGTGTCTTGGTTACTTTTCTCTCGTTGCTGAGACAAAATACCCAACGCCCAAACTGAAGGAAGGAAAGGTTTATTTAGCTTACAGTTTGTGGAGGTTTCAGTCCTTACTTGGCTGGTTCTGAGGCAGAATGGCACATGGCAGAGGGCAAACTGTTCACGGCAGCAGAGCACAGCAAAAGCCACAAGCAAAGGGGAGGAATGGCTGCAAGCAGCCTCCTTTTCTTCCCTACATTGTAAACAACCTACCCCCACCCAGGGGTCGTGAAGCTCTCACACAATCTCCATGCCCTCCTCTTCCACAGGCTCAGGATGTTTACAAAGGAAGCACCCCAGCTTCCTCCTGAGTCACACAGCTAAACCTCTAGATTCCCCAAGTTGACACAATGTATCAACCATAACAGATGGCAAGTGGTGTGACTGTGAACCATGGGCCAAGGCATTTTAAAAGCCAGTATGCTGCTTCTTTGTGTTACATCTGGAGGGTCTGGGGTCTAGGGGATCCCCAGACTCACCCTTGCTGGGCTTGTCTCTGACACAGAGAGAGGAAGAGGAGTCAGAGAAGACCAGCGCAAAGCAAAAGTAGCTTTATTGCAGTGTTGCAAGAGGAAGCTGGAAAAAGCCACACCAAAGGAGTGGGCGGGCCCAAAGCTAGGACAGCTCGACCCTGGGCCTCCAGTCCTAATTTATGGGGTAGGAGCTCTGTCTCCACCCTCTCTCCCCTTGAGGGTCACTACTTGATCAGTTATTGGACTTCTCGCTCTATATGGCTCCGTTTAGTTGGCTACCTAGGGAATTTTGAGGGGAGAAGTAACCTACTTAGAGAGGGGCTTATGTGGGACAGCATGGCTACACAGAAGAGGGTATCAAAACCAGACCATCAACTCAGTGCAACTACACAGAAGCAGCTTTCAAAAGTACTGGCTGCCAGCTTAGCTGCTTTCTGAGAAGCAGAGACCCCCTCCCTTCTACCTCTTACAGACCCTAATTAGGGTTAGACCCTAATCTAACCCTGCCTGAGGATCCCAACTGTCCATACATGTGGGTCTCTCCCCAGGAAATTGTGTGTTGCAGCAACAGACTGTCACACGGTGGAGCAGCCCAGCCCATGATTGGTAGAGGAGAAAGTCCTACTGACTGGCATTGGGTTTTTCGTGATGTTGTGCTATACTGCCGGGAATTCAGAGTTTGTTATTGCACCTTATTCTACCCTATGTCAACCTAAATTGCCACCGTACAGTATAGTACTCAGAGGAAATGGGTATGTGCACATGAATGGACACTGTCAAGAAGAGGTGCTGTGGGGAACTGAACACAGGACATGCTTTTCCTCCCTGGGAAGTGGACGTAGTTATTCTAAGGGAAGAGTGTTTAGGGAGAATATGACTGCCTGGTTCAAACTCACCTCTTCGCATTCTTCTTCCCTATCTCTGTGTTTATTTTTGAGTAGATGCAGGGGGAAGGAGGACCTAGGCAGCGGTTTTCCTAGATTACTGTGAGCAAAAACTCAGAGAGCAAGCATCCACTTCTGGGAGCGGGTTCCTGCTACCTGGGGTTTTCTTCCAAGCCACAGTGACTGAGGAGGCCAGAGGAGACCCTGATCACACACAGCATCATGGTTTTATTTCTCCTTAGCACTGCTGAGAGCCAAGTCAGCTGGAGAAGCAACATGTAGCTGTGTCTGAAAGCTCTCTTGAATACACAATCTGTCATGAACTCTATAGCATACATCTTATTTTTTCATTTATTTCTGCATGATTTGTGTTATGAATACCACACAAATCTCATTCCAGATCTTTCCCTAAAGTAGAGCTAATCTGAAAATATGCTTCCTCCAGTTGTTATGTGTTCATTTATAGTTGACTGTTCCTCATTACAGTGCAGTTGCTGAAAGGTTTGGACCCCATTGTCAGAGGGAGAGTGTTAATTTCATTATAGCTGGGTCCTTTACCTTTCGTTATAACTGAATTCTATTTGGCTGAAGTCTTCCCAGTGTTTTGTTTATTTTAGTTTTTAAAGTTTAAGGCATGGAGCCATTCCATAGTTACAGTTCTTCCTATTTGTTCTCTTCCTTCTCTCTCCTCACAGTCTGGTTATCTCACGGTGGTGCTTTCCTCTCTCCCTGTGTCCTGGTTGGCTCCTGCATTTCCTACTGAGCCACAGGTTATATGGTAGAAGGGAGCTCAGAGGCGAATGTGAAAGACCTAGTATTTATCTGGGTGAAAGCTAAATACATTTCAGACAGAGCCCGGGTATGAAGCACCACAGCGGAATTAGGGGAATTACTGGTAATTTGACACCGACCCAGAGGTGTTTTAGTGCCACGCCCCTTGATGTGAGAGTGATCTCCCGGGATACACATTGAATCACGACTGAATTGATTCCAAGAATGTCTTTTTTATTTTATTTATTTAAAAGTATCTCCATTGTTATATTTTTGCAGTACCTAATTCATCAACTAAGAGCTCCCGTCAACTCTTGTTCTCCTTTCCATTTGTAAAAGCTCTCTAGTTTTTCAATTCTACTTTAAAATCTTTCCTTCCTTCCTTCCTTCCTTCCTTCCTTCCTTCCTTCCTTCCTTCCTTCCTTCCTTCCTTTTTCTTTCTCTCTTCCTTTCTTTCCTCCTCCTCCTCCTCCTCCTTCTTCTTTCTTTTCTTTCTTCCCTCAGTATTGCAGATTGAGCGTAGGGGTGTTATACCATTAAGCTGAATCTATACTCCTTTTATTTTAAACTTTTTCCATTTTTATTTTGAGATCTGAGATCAGGTCTCACTAAGTAGTTCAGTTGCTCAGTCAGGACCCTAACTTGCCATCCTTCTGCATTGGCTTCCCAGAGCGATGGAATTACAGGTATGCACTACCAGACCCACGTGTATGGACAGTTGGGATCCTCAGGCAGGGTTAGATTAGGGTCCTTGTAAGAGGAAGAAGGGAGGGGTCTCTGCTTCTCAGAAAGCAGCTGAGCTGGCAGGCAGTAGTTTTGAGACCTGCTTCTGTGTAGCTGCACTGAGTTGACGGTCTGGTTTTGATACCCTCTTCTGTGTAGCCATGGCTGTCCCACATAAGCCCCTCTCTAAGCGGGTTACTTCTCCCCTCAAAATTCCCCGGGTAGCCAACTAAACCCAGCTGCCTAGAGCGAGAAGTCTAATAACCAATCAAGTGTGACTCTCAAGGGGAGAGAGGGTGGAGACAGAGCTCCTACCCCATAAATTAGGACTGGAGCCCCAGGCTTGAGGAGTCCTAGCTCTGGGCCTGCCCATTCCTTTGGTGTCGCTCTTTCCAGCTTCCTCTTGCAACACTACAGACTGACTTTCAGCCTTTGCCTTTTACCTTTAAATGTAAACTAAGTTTCTTGCACTGGGCGTACAGTTAGATTTTTTAAAAAAATCTATTCAACTTCCCAGTGACTTTTTATTAGATAATTTAATCTATTTATATTTAAAATACTAAAAGGAAAAGATTACTCTAGCTGTCTTGTAAATGGTTTTCTGTCTTGTAATTTTATTCCTTTATTTTTCCTTTTGCCATTTTCTTTTATGTTCCCTTGATATTGTTTAGTGACAGGCTGTAGTTATTTGCCCATTTTTTTATGTGTATGTTTTACAGGTATTTTCTTCATGTTTACTATGCAGCTGATACAAAATGTCTTAGAATTATAAAATTGTAACTTTTGTCTGAATAAAAAGTTAACTCTTCTTCCCCTACAAACTTTTATGTTGTTCATATCTCAAATTATATCTATAACTTTTATGCAGCTTTAGTGTTGTGGTCCAGCCCCCTTTCATTTCAGTTTGAAGGACTTTCTCTAAAGCAGTCCCAGTGGTAACAAGCTCCTCCCTCTTTTCTTATCTAAAATGGTTAGATCCAAACTTATTTTATGTAACTGCAGGGAGTGGGTGAAGCTGGAAATTGGTCAAATGTGTGGGGGCAAGACAAGGCCAAAGTGCCTAAAGCAGTCAGGCTACCCCAGTCTTGAGAAAAACGTCTCATCTGAGACAATTCTAGTCATTAGGCAACACTGTGTCTCATGATACTGTGTCTTGTGATGCTAACTTTGTAAAGAGCATAAGTAAACACTCCTACAGTGCTTATTCAGTTGTTCTCCTCCCATCAGGAGAGAGAGGACCTCCACCTGACCCCAGCTCTTACCTCTTGCCTATATTTTCTTCATCCTGCCGCTGTTTTTCCCTGGGATCATCGATAGCCATACAGGCAGTGACATATAACTACATACCAGTCCAATGATTTAACTACAAGATGATGAAAAATTGCTTCTTTTTCAATAATGTTATAATATAACAGGAAATATAAAAATGACAATTTTATCAAATTTGTTCAAAGCAAAAAATAAACTGGTTGAAATGACACCTGCCCAAGTGATGTTCAGGATAGTCAGTATGCAAACAAACATGCTGCCCAAGTGACACTAGGGTTATACTGTTAAGTGAATAGTTTTATATATATATATATAAATAGTTATATATATATAAAATAATTTAAAACAGGAATGAAGAGCAGTCACATTTGCATAGTTGGGCTTTTCAAGCAAGAACATGGAAGTTGTACCAGGGGAGAAGGAGACGGGGGCAAGGGCATCCGTTGGTTAAGAGGTACTGCAGTGGTTCACATGAGATGATGGAGCCCATATAGGGCAGGAAGTAGGATGACACGCCCTCAACATGAGTTGGCCATGGTAGATTCAGTGACACCTGTGTCCTATTGTATTCCAATGTGAACGAAAAACTGACTTCTGGATTTCTAGGTGGTTTGTGGTGTCAGTAGAGACAGAGAAGTACAAAGAGGCAAAAATTTTCTTGAGAAAGATGTCGAATTTTGTTGTGGACACCATTCTTTCATGCTTCTCAGAGGCTAAGTACAAAAACTGATAACCCATTAGAAATACATTTCAAAAATTGTAAGAAGGGACAGCAGCATAGAGGTACTGATAGGATGACACTATCAGAGAAAGGAGGCTCTGACCCAGGGTTAGTAGTAAAGCGTAGGCTGACGATAAGTCCCTGAGTGTAGCTTAGAGACACAGAGAAAACAGCAGGAGGGGAGAAAGGGGATGGCATGAGGGGTCATAGTGGGTGGTTAGTCTCGGATGGGCGGGGAGGCGTCTTCACCCATTGAATCTGGACAGGCCGGGACGAGAGCATGCACAGGTAAACAGTTCACTAGGTATTAGGTCAACACATTGAGAGGGTTCTTCACATAAGTAAGAGACATTGTTCTCTGTGGTATGTTAGAGCAGGAGTTAGCAAATCACTTTCCTGAAAGGCCAGCTAGTCAATAATTTAGGCTTTGTGGGTCTCTGGCACCACTGCCCTACTCTTGTTCTAGGTGGAAAGCAGCCACAGACATACCTTAAACTAATGGTCTGTTTCAGAAACACGTGACTTCAGCAAGCAGTGGACTGAATTTAGCCAGCAAGCCAAACTTTTCTGACCCTGTCTTAGACAGCTAAGGCTTGGTTGAAATTTCCAGTGAGTGTTGGAGTTTAGATCTGCATGTGGAGGTGAGAGAACGAGTGTGGATTAGTGAGAAGGAAGAGGATAATGTGGAGCTCAGGGTCTGGCGGACTTTAGGAAGGATGTACAGCCTGTAGTTCCACTTACATTGCTTTGTGTCCCACGATTCTGACAAACTCCTTCCTCCCTCTGTGATCCCAGAGTGCCGCATACATCTCTGGCAAATCAGAGGTGCCTCTGTGGATGTTTAAGGGCAAGGATTGTTGTCGTTCTTTTTTTTTTTTATTTAAAAAAAAATAAAAGCACAAAAACATATTAACAAACAGACACAAATTAGCATAAAAAATAGTACAATCAGAACTGATCTACAGACAAGGTGACATGAACTCAACAGTGGTTGTTGCTTTACCTATTGATATCTTCGAAGTGTATATATATGAACCCAGATACAGACATGAAAAATTGGTCAGACAATTCATCCTCTCAACAACAGAAAAACACAAAAAACAAAAAACCAAAGACAAAAAAAAAGTGTTTCTTATTTTTGTAATAGTTTCCAGCTAAAGACCACATTCTTTAGTTGCCAACATTGACCCCTCTCCTTTGTGCAGGATGTTGAGGAACATTTCCCAGTCTTGAGCCATCATTTCCACGCCCTTCACCCTCACCTTAAATCCATCCAGGCCTGTCTCATCCGTGGAGGACTGGTGACTAATGTGGTGACTGCTAGCTGGGCTGAGAAGTTGAAGTCATACAGCAATTATGGCCCCACACACGCATACACTGTTTTATCTGTCCCCCTCTACTGCAGCCCTCCCATCCCATCTTCCTGTCTTTGGAACAAAAAACATCTCTGACTTCACATGGGCAACACAGCTGCCCAAGTGGCTGAAAACACAGAAGTGAATGAAGTCAGTGAAAGAATGAGTCACAGCACAGCAGTGGTATTTACACTCACCCCTTCCCTCCCCTAGCTCCTCGGGCCTGGGAGTTCACTGCTTAGGAAGTAGCAGTTTTCCACACACTCAAGGGCCACGTACAAGGAAGAGCCTTTGTGGGAGGAAGTATGTCCCTAGGTGCTCTTCCCTCATCCACCTAGTTGAATGGCATCATTTGGATCTAGTGGGGGGACAGTGGGGCTTAAGGGTCACAGAGAATTGGCTGAGTGGCTTAGGGATGTTTGAATATTTTCTGCAAAAAGCAGCCACAACAGATAATTGAACACCCAACTCCATACAATTTAGTTGTAGCTTAATAAAACTTCTTGAGTGATCATATAGAGTGAACCTAGAAAGAGGAAAGCTCACAGAAACCAATGTTAATCTCACTCCCTGGAGCTTCTTTTCAAATTAATTCGTGAGAAGTCGTGGAAATCAGTATCTTGCCTGGCAGATCGCACTGCCTCATCATCTAAGTTGAGGCTGTTTGTTTTCGTCATGATGAGTTTATCTGGATCAGTGCTGGCATGGATTTAAAATCTATGAGACATCTTCAATAATAACAGTGTCAATATATGGGTAATAAAAAGTTCATTTGCTTGATGTGACTTCTTTGTGTTTTGAGTTTCTTCTGTCTGGAAGATGATGCCAGTCATGGGATGGAGTCAGTCTTTGTTCTCGTGTTGACGGCCTTTCCTGCTTTTTTCATGCCCTCCGTCAACTTTCTGTAATTGTAGCCCTTGTGTCTCCCCCTTTCAAAGTTCTCTTTTCTCCTTTTTGTAACAAGCTTCCCAGGAGACTGTGCATGGATTCTCAGGCTGAGGAGGAGAGAAAGAGACGAGACCGAAGCAGGAGGAACAGCTGCTGGTCTGCCTGCTGCCAAGGCTTGGCAGCAGGCTCCTGGGGAAGCAGTAGGCACCTGGTTCACACAGGACCAGCACAGCTGGTCCAGCTTTTGACTGGCAGAGTGTGGCTTCCTTCATCACCACAGTGACTGGCCCTATGATCTTGCTGCAGCCTGCTGAAATGGAGAGGAACACAGTGAAAGCAGTACACCTCAGGGGAGCAGGTGCAAGTCACATTTCACTAATGAACAATGGGCACTTTGCACACAGGAGGCTTTGATCTGAGCACTAAAAAGCCCCTCTGTTGGACAGGCTGTTGGCTAAGTCAGGCAGCACTGAGAAGCACTGGGAAGGATCCTTTATCCAAGAGAGCCAATGAAAAGCAATTTTCAAATAATGTTTACAGAGTCAAACACTCTCAGTTTCAGAGATCTTGTTGAGAAAAAGCAATGCATTAATAGGAGCAGAATATTCATGGAATCATAGATTCTCGAAACTCACAGATAAACTCCATACCTCCATCTCCATCCCTACTATTCACCATAATTAAATCAGTACCATGTTCTTGATTATCCCACAGTTAAATATTTCTGATAAATGTAGGCAAGCAATTCTTTTATTTCATTAATCAATTTCTAGACTTGGACCATTCCCCCCCCAAAATAAAATATTATGTATAAACTTGAACTTCTCTTCTATGCATTGGTTTCAGTTGTGCCTTATGGATTTATCTAGGATAATTCTACTTGAGGAAGTGGGCATCTATGTGAGAAACTTCCAGATATTTGAAGAACATTCTCAAGTGTTCCAGAAAATGATTTTAGAGTATATTTTAATAAATTTAGAAAATATGAATCAATTAAAATAAATTGAATGAATTTATAAATAGTAAACAAGATATATGCTGTGGTTAGATCTATCTAAAGTACACTCCAAAAGTCTCATGTGTTCATTGCTTGGGCTTTTACAAGGTAATTTGATCCTAGGAATTGCTGTATTCATTAGTGGCTTTATTCATTAATGAGTTCAGAGCTGACTGTGCTGTTAGGAGATAGGGCCTGGTGGAGGACATTGGGCACTGGGAATCTTGACCTAAAAGAGTGTATTTTTGTCTGGCTCCTCCCTTGTGTTTCTGCTTTCTGGGTCCCATAGGGTAAGTAGTTTTCCTCTGCTGGGCCCCTCCACCATTCTGTTTTTACTTGAGAGCCATGGACTGAACCCACTGGAACCATAGGTCAAATTAAGCCTCTGCTCCTTAAGGTGCAGGTGCTGGGTATTTTGTTCCAATGATAATAAAGTGACTAACATAACCATTTTTATATATTAAACAATACCTGCAACTTTCAGAGTGACTGCAAAGGCTCTGTGCAAATGTATTGTTTCCTCCCTTCAAACGTCAGCAGGATTACAGGCTTTTTGCGTTGGAATAGTTCTAAGAGATTTTACTCTCCTTGTGCTGAGACAAAATAGCTGATACCCAAAGTCAAAGAAGGAAAGGTTTCTTGCAGCTCACAGTTTGTAGAGGTTTTAGTTCGTAGTTGGCTGGCTCCAAGGCAGGGTCGCATGGCAGGAGGCCATGGCAGAGGAGAAAGAGTTCATGGCAGGCAGGCAGCAGCAAGATAGCAAGCAGCAAAGTAGCAAAGCAGCCAACAGTGACGGCATCCTTTTCGCTGTCTCTTATATTCTACCCAGGCTCCCTGCCCCTAGGGCTAGTAGCACTCACACCCTGGTTAGGCCTTCCTGTTAGCCACACCCAGAATCACGCTGACCCAATCAGTGGGTAATCGTGCACCCTTGATCCCAGCATCACACACTGTAGACCCAGCCACTTTAGAAAAGCCCCACCTCCGACTGCATGAAGCTGTGTAAGGACACCTAGACACAAGTCATCATATTGTCTAAGCCTTCATTTCACAGATGGGGAAACAGGGTTACAAGTGAAGTCACACAGCACTTCAGAGTTGACGCGAGAACCCAAGCTGTCTGGTGCTCGTGTCCTTGTGCCTTGTTGCCTTGTAGTATCTGTGATCAAGAGTGCAGTAGTTACTGCAATTCCATGCCAATTGTACACCCATCCTTCCAACACACAGGGCTTTCATTCCCTCACCTTCCTTTCCTGACCATCCGCTCCCAGAAGATCTAATCTGAGCTTTGGTCTGAATTGCAGCCAATGTGTTTCCATTCCTGTGAGGACCCAGATTTTTCTCTCACCTTTCACTGAGGAGTGAAAAGTGTAGGGGAAGGGATTTGAGGGCTTATAAAGCAAGTGGTGCATGCCTGTAATCCCAGCACTTGGGAGGCTGAGGCAGGAGGATTGCTGTGAGTTCCAGGAGAGTCTAGGCTATGTAGTGAGTTCAAGGCCAGCCTGGATTACATAGCGAGACTCTGTCTCAAAAAATGCAAACAAACAAACAAACAAACAAAAAACAAAACAAAGAGAAGCATGTTTAAGGGAAAAGATAATGACTCCATATAAGGACACAAATGTCCATATAAGGACAAGTTTTCCTTGAGTCAAGGACTGAGTATCTCTGAATCTGAAAGGACATGTGTGGTATGGCCAGTGCCAGGCAAACAGGAACACATTCTCTCCGTGTGAACTCTGGGCATGACTGATGCGTCAGGAGACAAATCCCAAAGAAGGAAACAAACACAAGCAAATTATTACTCAGCAGTGGGTTATGCCAGGAGCCAGGTGGACTCATAGCCATGAAAATATAATGATGTGGTCACTGTCCGTGGACCTGTGTAACAGACAATATGCCTGTAGAGTAGGTTCTGTGCCTGAGCTTGGGGATATCATGGCAGAGGCAGAAGAAAAGGAGGCAGATACTTAGCTGGGCCTGTGCAGCTGAGAGGTTATGAAGTGCTGAAACTTGCAGAGAGAAGGGTGGGAGCATGGAGCAGGAAGGATCCTTTGAAGATCTGCTGGAGCAAGTGAGAAAGATCAAAGCCCAGGATAGCAAGCCTTTGAGCCATTGTGCTAGCCTGGGTCTGTTTGTGCTGGGAAGGTTTCTGTGCCACTGTTCTTAGGTCCAGAACACAACATTTCGGAAAGACAAGCATCACTGTCCTCCAGTCCTTGGCCAAGTCTTAGATTGGACACTTGTTTGGGCCCTTTCTTGTTATCCTCAATGTTCTTGTTTTTCTACCTCTTGGTGGCCCACAGTGTTACTTTCTTAGGCTCTAAGTGGGTTACGTGTTCATCTTTTCTCATTGTTTTCCCTCATAGGTCGGGATCAGTGTGAATTAGTGTTTCGATTGACCCACACATTTTACTGTGTCCTATTAAAAATTTTCACTTCTATATTCTTCTATCATTTACTTACTCTATGTCTCTTTAACAATTCTGATATTTAGTTTTGCTTTGCTATGGTTGAAGACCTTGCAGTGGCATGTTTAACCCTTAGCCTCATGTTTTGCAATTTGTATTTTAAATTGTGTCACAAGCCAAAGTTGCACTGATGCATTTGAGCCCACTTCGTGTAGCTGTAACTGAAACCCACAAACTGGGAAACTTATAAAGTCTAGAAATGGACTTGACTGATGTGCTGGAGGCTGGGAAGGCTGAGAGCACGGGGCTAACATCTGCTCAATATCCGGTGTGTGTCTTACTGCCTCATAACCTGGCCTTGGGCCTCCTGTGGGGAGAGAGAGCAAGCTGCTAGCTCAAGTCTTTCTTCCTCTTCTTACAAAGCCAGTGAAGCCACCCGGAGAGCCCCACACTTACCCTCACATTTCATTCTAGTCACTTTCTCCGGGCTCCTTCTCCCACCACCATTAACATATGATGTTGCGGATTAATCTTCCATCATGAGCTTTTGGGGGAAGCAAACAAACCATAGCAAATGCCTATTCCAGCCTTCAGAGTCGAAGTTTATAAACTAGTTAGATTTGCTGTGTTACCCAATTTGCCTTCAATTTCATCAGTGCATTCATAGGTTCAGCAGGGTGAGCAGACGATCCCTTTCTCATCCAGTTTGGACTCAGTAGTTTCTCACTTGCTCTTCTTTCAATATAGTTCTGCTTGATACTGGCACTGTCAAAGTTTCAGGACAAAGAGAGAAGAATCTCAAAATTCATTACATGGGGAGACGAAGTTCTAGCGAGTGCATATGTCCTTTCAAGCGACTGGGGAGGTATGGGAGGAGCAGAATAGAATGAATTCTATTTGCTCATCTACCAAGCTCCAGTTTCTTGTTGTGCACAAAGTTGTTCTCAGCTTTATGGGCCTTGGTGTACTCATGCAAAATCCCTATAACACTTTAAAAAAAATATGTCTTGGGTTTTTTGAATGTGGTCTGTATCTTAGTCTCCAATCAGCTTGACATCCTTTAACAAGTAAGCGTTACACCTGGTCTCCCAGCACCTTGCATAGCAAGGACCCCAGGACACAATTGGCCATTAATGTATTTGTGCCGAGCAAATAGGAAGATGTGATTTTTGCCCCCAGTGCTATATATGGCAGGCATTCAATAAGTGTACATAAGCAGTTTCTAATGAAATATTTAAAAATTTGGATGTTTAAGTTTCACCCCTTTTAATCATGTGAAACCTGCCTACTTTTTCTTGATTATACCAAATTCTTGATTTTTGTCTTTTGGAAGCAAATATAAAAAATAGAATTGATCATTTTTCCCAGCAGAACTATGAGACCCTGATTGGAAAGGCGTACTCAATACCAACTGAGTATGTGTGTCCTGAATATCAGCTCTGACACTGTAAAGGTGAAAGACAGAATCATTGGTTTATTGCATCTGTTTGAGTGATCGGTTTCTCTTGAAACTTTAATGTTGTCTTCTGCATTGACCACTAAATAAAGCACCTCTGTGCCAGATCTTTGTTTTATATCATGCCATGAAAACATAAAAAAGTAGTGTTTTGTCACTTTTCTTGATGGCAGATAACTCAGGTAAACTTGATGTTATCATCATTGTATAATAATTACCAAAATACAAAGTAATAATGAGTACTATAATGGATGTTCTCAGGAATTATTTACTTGAAGCTAGAGAGGGGTAACACTGAACGTGTTTGCAAAAGTCAGTTAAATGGTAATATGCTTGTGTTTCAAATGGGGGCGTAGCCACCTTTATCTTTTTGTATTTGAGTCCCCTTTCTCATTTTCTTTTTACCACTTCTCCAATTAGATACAACTTCCAGCAAAATGTGAAACGTTATCATTTTCCTGAATGACTTCCAAATAAAATTGTGAATTATATTGTCTTCATTACTTTTGTTATTGCTCAGACAAAATACCTACTGCTCAAAGTTAAAGGTTTATTTGGTTTAGAGTTTATAGAGGTTTCAGTTCATATTTGGCTGGCTCCGAGGCAGTGTTGTATGGCAGGTGGGCATCTTAGGGGAGAAACAGTTAATGGCAGGCAGAAGGCAGAAGGGTGCAAGCAGCAAGCAACAAGTAGCAACCCTCTTCTTGTCCCTTATATCCTATCCAGGCTACTCAACCTTAGGACAAGTAGCACTCACATCCAGTGTGAGTCAGCCCTAATCCTAGCATTGTACCGTGAATCAGTCTCAGCATCACATCCTGGATCCCAGCATCACATAGTGGACCCTTCTATCTCCAAAAGGCCCCATGTCTTGGTTACTTTTCTCTTGTTGCTGAGACAAAATATCTGACACCCAAAATTAAGGAAGGAAAAGGTTTATTTAGCTCACAGTCAGTGGAGGTTTCAGTCCATACTCAGCTAGTGGCAGGTTGGGGCAGGGAAGAGGGCAAAGGTTCATAGTGGTGGAAAACAGCAAAAGTAAAATGGAGGAGTGGCAGCAAGCAGCTTCTTTTTCTCCCTTATATTGTAAGCAGGCTACCCCTACCCAGGGAGCATATAGCACTCACATAATCTCCAGGCCCTCCTCTTGCACAGGCTCAGGTTGAATACAAAGTAGGCACCCTGGCTTCCTGCTGAGTCACATAGTTCACCTTCTAAACTTCTCACGCTGACACAATGAAAACATCCTAAAGCAGGAAAGGCATATCCTTTTCACCCCAGGATGCAGAACCAAGGAGTCACTTAGCCAAACCTCTAGATTTCCCAAGTTGACACAATGTATCAACCATAACATCCCACCTATGACCTCATAAGGCATTGGGAGATGTCTAGTAGGAGCCATACATAATATATACCTATAGGAATAGGTGCAGGATTTCAGGTTGTGAGAATAACAGAAACAACAAACTATTACAGTGAGTACCTAGCACATAGTGGGTAATCAATAGCTGTGAGCTTAATAAATGAATATTGATGTGAAAATGCAAATGCAAAAACAAACGTAGCAGCCAAGAATTGGATGTGTAAGCCCAGTTAGAGTGCTTTTGTGACAGGAAGAACTTTAGAAGGGTGACAAATTAGCATGGGGAGGAAGCGATCTCCAGTTGATGCAGGTTGTCTTTCTAAAACCCAGAGAATCCTCCAGAACACAAGAGAACTAAATGATCTAGTGAATAGTGAACTTTAGATAGTGACCACAGCTGGAGCTGTGCAAATGCTGTATTTGCCTCAAAGTCTTGTCATCTTTTTTTGTGAAGCTTTTATTTTTCTTTATATGAAGTGCTTTGTACCCATGAGGTTTAAAAAGTAATGTTTTCCAGGGAAAAAGAACATTACAACTAAAGTGTTCAGCAAGAATCCCCAGAATTTTTCAAATTGTCTTATTGTGCTCACCACTTGCAACTAGGAATGAGGCTTTCGATGTTGTCATTCTTTAGACAAAATAACCTAAGAATCAACTGAAGCCAAAACGGAATTTATTTTTTGGAGGGAGGAGGAATAAATCCCTCCTTCCAGTGTTACGTTGCACTGTTTGATTAGTGGAAGTTGCGCTCATTATCTTGCTAACCACTGGTGTGTTCACTCGAAAATATAATCTGTACTATTACTGCATCGCATCCTCATTATAATTGTTCAGGGCTTGATAAAACAATTGGGTCTTGACCTTGTGCCCCAAGGACCAATAAAGTTGTAGTCATTTAGAGACAGTGCCAGAGTCAAAGCGCCCCATGTGCAATGCCCACAACCAATTCTTCAGAGTTCAGCTTGGTGTCATTAGCTGCTCCCTCTGGAGAGACAGAGGCATGCTGTTAGGCCGCATTTGTCCTAATTACCTTGTTTGTCTTAACATCCCCAGAACTTGCATTTCACTTGTTGGAAAGATTCCTTTTATTTATTTTCCCTCTTGCTCCAGAAATCCTTTAAACTTCTCTTGCATATACAGTATGGCTTCCCTACTGGATGTAGCATTTTTGTGATGACTTTACTTTTTGTTTTTTTTAATTTTAAAGAGAAAAAAAGGCAAAACAACAGCAAAGATACAAACAAACCAACACCAATGCAAAAAATGAATTTCAAAACAAAATGATAGGAAATTAACAATGGTTGTTACAGTACATATTGTTATCTTCAGTGAAGTTGCTCAGATTACCAGATGTAAGAGGGCAAGACTGATCGAACAATTAAAGAGAATAAAAAATAATTTAAAAATACATTAGAGGGGATGATGAGAAGATGGCGACCAGGTGAGCAGCAAGGGAGCGATCCTCCTTAATAAACACCACCAGCTCGAGACAGACTTGGCGAGTGTGAATGCTGGGACCTCAGCTGGGAAGTTCAAACTGGGCGTATTTCTCTGAGATGCTGGGGGAGATGCGGTAGGGCGGACCAGGCTGCCGTGGCGAGACGTGGGAAAGCCCCAGACGCTGGGAGCCAGGGACGATCCACGCAGGGAGGAAGCTTGGCTCAGTCCAAGCGCCCTGGGAGCACAGCCAGCTTGATCCCTCCCGCCTCCCGAGCCGGTGCAGCTTTCCAGCGACTCCCGACAGAGATCGGCTTTTTGGTGGCGGCAACGCCCGGCAGTCCCACATCTCGCGCGTACTGGGCGGGCCGCGCAGAAAGCCCCAGACGCTGGGAGCCAGAGACGCTCTACGGGGGGAGAAAGTTTGGCTGGGTCCGAACGCCCTGGGAGCACAGCCAGCTTGGTCCCTCCCGACTCCCGAGCTGGCATGGCTTTCTGGCGACTCCCGACAGAGACCGGCTTTTTGGCGGCGGCAACGCCCGGCGGTCCCACATTTCGCGCGTATCGGGCAGGCCGCGCGAAAAGCCCCAAACGCTGGGAGCCAGGGACGCTACGTGCGGGGAGGAAGTTTGGCTGGGTCCGAACGCCTTGGCAGCGCAGTCAGCTCGGTCCCTCCCGCCTCCCGAGCCAGTGCAGCCTTCCGGCGACTCCCGACAGAGATCGGCTTGTTAGCGGCGGAGACGCCCGGCAGTCCCACGTTTCGCGCGTATTGGGCAGGCCGTTCGGAGGGCCCCAAACGCTGGGAGCCAGAGACGCTCCACGCGGGGAGGAAGATTGGCTGGGTCCGAACGCCCTGAGAACACAGACAGCTCGGTCCCTCCTGCCTCCCGAGCCGGCGAAACTTTCCGGCGACTCCCGACAGAGATCGGCTTTTTGGCGGCAGCAATGCCCAGCAGTCCCACATTTCACGCGCATCGGGCGGGCGCGCAGAAAGCCCGAAAGGATAGACTGGCACCTTGGAACCTTCCTGCCTGCAGGGACTCCAAAAACTGGTGAGATACCGGCGCTCGCGACCAGATCACTGAGTGGGGGAGGAGATCCATCCCTATACCTGCAGGGAACCCTAGGAGGGCGGGGGAGTGGTCTTACACACCTCACCCAGGTCACTAAGTAGGGAGTATCTAACCAATATCTGTACAGCCTTTTAAGCGGAACTCTCAGCAGAAAGCTTAAGGGACATTCCCCCAAAGAAAAGTCATTAGAGCAACCTCTGCAGCAGACCTTTGCCTGCTGAACTGACTGGGGAATCTACTGCTCAATATTTTGAATCAGATACCCAAAAAAGGGAAGACAGAAGAACAAATCTCAG
>PVLD010018548.1:0-38727 GCA_004027595.1 Dinomys branickii | reverse complement strand
ATGTAAAGCAGCAACTATTGGTGTTTTTTTGTTATTGTTGTTGTTGTTGCTGTTGTTGATGTTTGCCTGTTTTGTTTTTTGTCTTTGGATTTTTGGTTTTTGTGTTTTTTCTATTGTTGAGAGAATTGATTGTCTGACTAAATTTGCATGTCTGTATATGGGTTTATGTATTTACACTTCGAAGATATCAATGGATAAATCAATGACCACTGTTGAGATCATATCACCTTGTCTATAGATTAGTTGTGATTGTACTATTTTTTATGCTAATTGGTGTCTGTTTGTCAATATGTTTTTGTGCTTTTATTTTTTTTAATAAAAAAATAAATAAAACAAAGAACAGATGGGACGAGGGAAAGGAGAAAAGAAAGAGACAGAAATGTATGTTTGTATATATGAATATACATATATGCAGGAGGGCTAACATGGTTCTACTATTGTATTATATCACTTAATGCTAAGGAATAATCGATGACGGGTTATTTGATCAATCTTGTATGTCTGTATGTATTATCCTGAACACACACTTCGAAGATATCAATATGTAAAGCAGCAACTATTGGTGGTTTTTTGTTGTTGTTGTTGTTATTGTTTTTTTTTTCCTGTTTTGTTTTTTGTCTTTGGATTTTTGGTTTTTGTGTTTTTTCTGTTGTTGAGAGGATTAATTGTCTGACTAATTTTGCATGTCTGTATATGGGTTCATATATTTACACTTCGAATATATCAATGGATAAAGCAATAACCACTGTTGAGACCATGTCACCTTGTCTATAGATTAGTTGTGATTGTACTATTTTTTATGCTAATTGGTGTCTGTTTGTTAATACGTTTTTGTACTTTTATTTTAAAAAAAAAAGGATCACATCAAATTAAAAAGCTTCTGCACAACAAAGGAAACCACCAAGAGTGAAGAGAAAATCTAGAGAATGGGAAAAATTTTGTGTCTTCTTCTCCTCAGACAGGGGACTAATATCTAGACTATATAATGAACTAAAAACTATTAGATCCTAATTTATTGACCCAATCCCAAAATGGGCATCTGAAATGAACATATACTCTTCAGATGAAGAAGTAAATATCTCCAATAAACACATGCAAAATGTTCAACATTGCTGGCCATTTGATAAATGTAAATTAAAACAACACTGAGATTCCATCTCATTCCAGAAAGAGTGGATATCATCAAGAAATCAACCAATAACAAGTGCTGGAGGGGCTGTGGAGAGAAAGACACTGTTCTCCACTGTTGGCAGATGTGTAGACTGATACAGCCACTATGGAAATCAGTGTGGAGATTCTTTGAAAACCTAAAAGTAGAAATTCCACTTGACCCAGTTATTCCTCCTCTAACTATCTTCCTGCAAGAGTCAAAGTCATCATTCCACAGTGACATGTGCTTACTCATGTTTATAGCAGCACAATTTATAACAGCTAAATCTTAGAAACAGCCTATATGCCCATGATTAGATGAATAAATAAAATGTGGTATTTTTATACAATAGCATACTACCCTACATTAAAGAAAGATAAATTTTGAATTATTTGTAGGTCAATACATGCCCGTTGAGATCATAAAATTAAGGGAAATGAACCAGACACACAAGTTTTAATATCACTTTGTTATTCTTATATGAGAATCCCAAAGTATAAATAAGGAGCAGAATACAAGATAGCTATTAGGAAGTAGGGAGATATTTTCAAATGGGAAGATGAGCAAGAGATGGAGAGAAGGGGAAGGGAGGAAAGGAAAAAGATTAAAAAACTGTTGAAGAAAAAAATGGAAATAGAGCTTTTGCAAATGGAGAGGGGAAGAAGAATTGGAGGGGGGAAGGGACAAAAAACTTAAGAGACATTATGCACATGTACAAATGCCCCACAATAAATTTAATGATTGTGTACTGCAAATATGTACTACAAAAGATAAATGATAAATAAATAAATAAAAGAGGTGGCTTATATAAAAAAATAAAAGTAGAAAGAAGACTCTTAGAGAAGAGGAAGTAGTTGAGAAGAGGGAGGAGAAAGAAGGTATGGTTAGGAACAGTAATATGGGAAGGATGTGATCAAATATGCTATATGCGTGCATGAAAATGTCTCAAACACAATATTACATGTAATTATATGTATTAATAAAACAATGTATAAGCAACTA
Source organism: Dinomys branickii (assembly GCA_004027595.1). Lineage (NCBI taxonomy): Eukaryota > Metazoa > Chordata > Mammalia > Rodentia > Dinomyidae > Dinomys > Dinomys branickii. Next base: position 36,575 of record PVLD010018548.1, on the reverse strand, counting down.
TGAAGAATCGGGCACTGGGCTGGGCACTAGAAACACTAAGCTAAAGGGAGCATACATTTTATATTGAAGATATGAAGGTTGGACAAGGCAGTGTTAGAAAAAAATAGCAGTTATGTGGTAAAGCTTGTTAAGAACCACAAGATGGACAGATAGATAGGAAGTGGTACAGTTGTCAATTCAGTTCCCAGGGGATGGGTAGGTCATCTACATGCTTGGAGAAGAGGCTGGAGTTGGTGTTGGAGTCAGGATTGGTGAAGCAGGTTTCTAACTCATGTTGTTCGTGAATTGTTTTTCAACATTTGGACTTTTGGAAGTCCTCCATCTGTCATATAAGGAAATTTACCCATGTTATAGTATGTCTTGAGCATCATTTCTCAAAGTCAAGGAAATTACCAGATCAAGTGTGGGAAATCCCAAAGCTTAAAAACTGCCCCATAGGAGGAGATAAAGTAGAAAAGAGATGGTAACCACTAGATTAACTGGATGAAGCTATGCAGGTCTGTGTGAAACAAACAAAACCTTACCTTGGTCTGTTTGGGTTGCTATAACAAAATAACATATATAACAATATAAATTTATTTCTCAGAGATCTGAAGTCTGGGAAGTCCAAGATCGAGATGGCAGCATGGCTGAGTCCTGGTGCGGTCTCTCTTAGATGCAGACTGTTGACTTTTTGCTGTGACTTCCCATGGCAGAAGGGGTGAGCAAGCAAGCACCCTGAGACCTTTTTTTTTTTTTATACAGGGCATTAGTTCCATTCAAAAGAGCTCTATTCTCATGACCTAATTACCTCCTCAAAGACCCTACTTCCCAATACTGTAATACTATCACATTGGTGCTTAGATTTCAAGATAAGAATCGTACAGGTACACAAGTTTTTAGACCATTGTGCCAATTTTGCATGTATAATCTCAGGGATAGTCACCAATTTGATACTGAAAGCTATCTCACGCATAAGGGGAACCAATATTGTTGACTCTGAAGATTCATACGGTAACTTGCCCAGTATCGCACAGATTGTAAGTTGCTGAACTAAAGCTCAAATCCAAATCTTGGACTTCAAGTTTATGATTCTGTTCAGAACACCTCTGATGCTGGCATTGGCAGCCAGTTTCTCTGTCTGCCTCACTCATACCCAGCTTCAGGCCATGTGGGTGAACTGAGAAGGAACTTAAAGTATGTATTGTTCAAGAGAATATAAAAGAAAGAGGAACAAACCCTGGGGTATGGTCTTGATGCAAAGGATTCTGGGAAAGGTAGGATGCCACTGACTCCATCCGTCCAGAGAAGGCCAAAGAGATCCTAGGCCACCTGGTCTTTCTGGAAGGTGGAAGCCAAGTGTGAGTGGGGGCTGGCAGAAAAAAAGTTCATTTTCTATCTGGGAGATGGCAAGAGAAGGAAGAGAGAACTATTACAGGAAAGTAGAAAAGTCAAAGGAAGGAAGTATAAAAGTACCGATAGGAACTTGGAATGAAAGTAAACCATTATAGAAAAAATACAAATTGCAAGCACTTTGGTATGAATTTGCATAGACTCCTCAGGCCTTAGAGATTTTTTACAGTGCCCCTAAACCGTAGATCTCTTTCTACATCTCCCCACTTCCTCCTTTCCTTCAGTGTTAGCACCATTTATCCAGGATTCTGCTTCTCAGCTCACACCTGCTCCAAACCCTCTCTGCTCCACTTCACAAGGTCTGTTGGATGGTGACAGTCTGGGATAATGGCTGTTGGGTATACAGGCAGGTCTTTTCATGGTGCCAATAGGATAGAGGGCATTGGAATTTTTATCATGCATCTGTCCTTTGAGTGTAGCAGCTGGGCTGGGGAAGAGCAAGGGAAAGGATTTTAAAGTGGACTTGGTGAGTCATTGTGAACTCTAAGCACTCACCCACTTGAGGCAAACTTCACTAGCTTAGTGTGTGGGAACTAAGTTCAGGGACTGTGGCTTTCTCAGCGGCCTTGTTAGCTCACAGCAGAAGTGAACAGCCATGAATAGAGGAAACTGTGGCTGGACAGGCAGCGAGATAGTTCTGCTCCCTATCACTGCCCTGCTAGATTTGCAACTGCCGAGCCCATGCACAGCTGAAAATCTAACAGAGAGAGAGGTCCATCTCACCCCTCTATCATATGGCAATGTTGTGGCAAGCTGTTACCCTCACACTTCTTCTGCTCCTCAAGGGATACCAGGGCCAAGGTAAGGAGCCCAGCTTGGTGTGGGGTGGGAGCTGGCATGGATTTGGGAATGTGTCCTTTTGAGAGATCAGAATCCTGAGTCTCTGTGCTACTAACACTGTCCCTAAGAATTTAGTGAGCCAGAGGTGAGATGAGGGGAGGTGGTTTGGGTCATATAGGTCGTGTAGTTATTGTAAAGTGCATGGCTTTTCCTCTGGGTGAAATGAGCTCTTTGAAGATTTCCACAAAACCTGAGGTGATATGTGCTTTGAGGCTTTGCAGCCACAGTTTTCTCTCCCTGTCTCCTGCTCCCTTGCTCCTTCATGATCTCATTTTGCTCAGGCTTCTCAGTGATGCCCTCCTCCGACTGAAAATGTCAACTCGCCATCCAGAAACCCCGTATTTCTTGCACTGCTTATTTTCATCTCCACCGCACTCATCACCATTTTACATATATCTTTTACTTACTTATTTTCTGCCTCTCTCAATCTCCTCTTCAGCCTACAAGAATGTAAAATCCTTGAGGCCAAAGTTTTTGTCTGCTTTGTACACGGTTGTACCCTCAGCATCTAGAAGGATATCTGGCACAAGCAGACCTTCAGCAAATATTTCTTTCCCCTGTGACATGCTCCTTTCTATTCCCACTCCCTCTCTGAGTGTGTTGTGAGCAGCTCTGTCCCAGGCACTGTGCTGGGCACTGAGGACTCTGCGGTGGATAAGTGCAACTCCTTTGTTCACGGAGCCTACACTCCACCATCTGAGGGAAAATGAAATCACATCGTTAGTGCACAGCACTCTGTCTAAGATGGTAGGTGACCAAGACATGGTCTTAAGAGAATAAATACATTATTTTCAGGCATCTTAGAGGCAGACTGAGAGGACCTTCAAGTTGTGGCCCACAGGTTGAGGCTTAGACCTTAAAGTTCATTTTGGATTCTACCTTTAGGGTTTGGTTGTCCATTCTGAGGACACCCCAGAGGACAAGGACTTTGGGCCTGGGGTGAGATATGCTGGACAAAAGTAAAGCAGGAGTCGTTAGCTGTCAGGGTTACCAGCTATTTACCTAGATTGTGTAAACTTTCACTTCTCAGGGAGTGGTTTCCTATTGCAACTGCTCTGGCTAGGATCCCAGTTGGTTATAAGAAGTTAAAATCACTTTTACTCATTCTTTCTCAATGTTACTTTTCTCAGTGTGCATGGTGCAACAGCTGAGCAAGGGGGAGAGGTGGGGGCAGCACCATTCTGAGGGGAATTTGTCTACACAGAAATCACTCTAGGGACAGCTTGACCATTGCCTTTTTAAATGAAAATGGTCAAACTTGCTGATGGCTATGAGGACAGAGGAGCAGGACACCATCTGGGGGCTAATGGCATACTTGAGGTAAGACAGGATGAGGGGGTTGGGGGACGGTCCAACCACGGCCTGCTCCAGTAGAGCTTCTGCCAGGATGAGAATGTCCCAGGTGGCTCTTTTGGGAAAGAACTTCTTCATGTTGATGGTCAATGGGTAGTCACTCAAGCACTGTTTCCAGACTTGCCAAATGACTTGCTTTAGGTTCACTGCCTTCATGATTTCACTCTGAGGATGTGAGCCCAGGGGCCAGGGGCCACGGGCCATGAGCTTTGGCATGTGACAAAGTGTGACACAAATACAGGAAAGTACACAAAATTACAAATATATATTTCACTGAGCTATTGCTAAATGAACATACCCTTGAAAATACTATAACTTCCTTCCCATTTGTTATCTACTTCCTCTTCCACAAAGATAATGATTCATTTTTTGCATATAGTATCATTTATTTTTCTATTGTTTGACATTTATACCGATGAAAGTCTTTATCATAAATAATGTGATGAATATTCTTATTTCTAATTGTTACCAAAACTAGATTCTTAAATTCTTTTTCATCTTTTATAGCCATCTTTTTTGACTGCTAACATCATAGGTTAGCTTTTTGTGGACATAAATTGAATCATATGTAGGGTCTCACTTTTGATCACTATCTTATGAAGTTTATGTATGTTACTTCTTATGATTGGTCAGGGCTGTACAGTATTTTACTGTGGAACTGAACCATAGCTTGTTCTTTCATTCTAATATTGATGAACATTTGGGTGGTTTAAAAAATTATTTGTTATAATAATGCTGCTAGGAGCCTTTTGTACAGGTTTGTCTGTTGGGTATACTTTCGGGGAAGACGCGTGGAGAATTTGTAGATGACTGTTGCAGATGCTGTCAAACCATTTCTCAAAGTTGCTGAATCAAGCAGCACATAGGAATTCCATGATGCTTTAGGGCTATTGGATTTGTGTTCTGAGGGTCTGCAAATGGGAAATGAAATTGCAGGATTGTGGAGCCCATAAGAAGGGAAGCCAAAGCTGAAGGGAACACATCTCCATGGCTTCTTTGGTATTTTGCATGAAATTTCTACATTAGAATCACTTTGGGGACTTAAATAAGATGAATTCCTGAGTAAATTATTCAAATAGATTCATTAAGCTTTTTTTTTTTTTTTTTTTCCGGGACCGGGGATCGAACTCAGGGCCCTAGTGCTCAGCGGCAAGCACTTAGCCCACTGAGCTGTACCTCCAGCCCGTCATTAAGCTTTTTGTAGGTTCCAAGAACTAGCTTTTGTAGAGAAACCAAGATGAAGCAAGTGGTGATTCTACCTGTGAGTGTCCTTCAGCTGGGGGTGAAAGTGCATCTGTGAAGCCAAGGCAGGATTGCAAGTTTGAGTCTGACCTGGGCATTTAGCAATTTAGGGAGACCCTGTCTTGAAAAATAAAAGGGCTGGAGATAGATAATTCAATCCCTATTTCCTCCTCTCCCGCTAAACACGATCTCTTTTTTTAAAACCTAAAGTTATTACTTTTATTATCTTTTAAAAATATTCTCTGTATTATATCAGTCTTTTTTGATATTTTATTTTAAAGATTAAAAAAAGTAACAAAACAACAATAATGAAGACAAAATTAAAACAACACAAAAACAACAAAGAAATGATACATGACCTCAAAACAAAATGATAGGAATTAACAATGGTTGCTACATTACATACTGTTACCTTCAACGAAGTTGGTCAGTCTACCAGACATAAGAATGTAAGCTTGATTAAACAATCAAAGACAGTAACAAGTAATAATAATAAAAACATTGGAAATGATGCAGAGCTTCACCATACAAGATGATAGGAACTCAACAATGGTTCTTTTACTGCATATAATTGTTTTCAGGTCAGTCATTCTGATTACTAGATACAAGCCTGCAAAACTGGCCAAGGAGAAAGAAAATTTTAAGCATTAGACTGTTCCTTTCAATAAACCACTGACATCAGCAATACACCTATCCCAGCTATCCTTATATATACATATAAATTTTGTTTTTCATTTTAAAGAGAAAAGAAAACTAAAATAACAAAACAAAGACATAAACAAAACAGCAGAGAGAACAATAAAAATGAAAGAATTTCAAAACAAGGTGGTAGGATAATCTTAAATAGAAGAAAATGAGTGTGTACAGTAACAACAATAAAAGAACAAAGAAAACTGTGTCAAGATAATTTAAGAGTGAAAAGGAAGCTGAGAAGTGGAGATTTCATCTAGGTAGGGACACAGGAGCTGGCCTTGAAGTATAAGCAAAGATAATGAAGAACAACAATCTAAGTACAGGTAACATTCTAAAGAGAAGCAGGGAAGACACAGAGTTTGGATGGGACACATCAAAGGCAAACACAATTGTTTTGTTGGAGAAATATAGCACCCGTGTTATAGATGAGAGACTGCAGCCAAGAGATACAACACTGGTGACTTGTGCTGGGCCAATTTTTTTTTTTTTTTTTTTTTGTCTTTTTTTTCTTGAGACAGAGTCTCGCTATACAGTTCAGGCTGGCCTTGAACTCACTTTGTAGCCCAGGCTGGTCTCGAACTTGCAATGATCTCGAATGCTGGGATTACAGGCATGCACCACCACACCCAGCTCTGGTCAATTTGGATAGAGGGGAGGGGTTGCTTTGCCGAGGAGAGGAGTTAATCCAGTCACTCGGTCCCTAGCAGAGTCTACCTCTGTTGCCTGCCCCTGCTGCCAGCCTGGCACACAAGTTCAAACTGAAAAAATCCCAATATCCTTTTGTTGGCTGGTGGAAATTCAGCGCTCTCTTTGCCTCTCCCCTCTCCCCTCTCCTGAGGGGTCTGGCCTCATTCCACCCTTTGATAAGCAGGTCTAGGTTGTAGGAAGCTGAGCTGACTTGGGTTCCCGTCTAGAGTGAGAGCTCACAGCTGTGGCCTGTGCTAGGTTACAGGAACTCCTTGACCCTTGACCCTTCGTACTTGCTGCCCACTTCTTCCTGAGGCTGCAGTGGAACTCGCCACCCGTCCTCTACCCTTCTGCAAAGTTACTATTTTACCTCCACTGTTCTTAACCACCGGAAAAAGGCCCCCAGGTCTGTTGAACAGTAGCAGCAGCATTCAATGTGACCTCGTGGGCTTCCCCAGCCACCGGAATCTACTGTGGTTCTCTCTTCTAAAACCTGCCACTCCCGTGGGTCCCTTTTATCTTTCACTTTAAGCTCCTGAGAACTTGTGTGGAAATTATCTTTCCATATTGGCACTTCTTATCACCTGTCTTGGTGTATAAACCCCCGAGACAGGGACTGAGTTATAGCACCAGTAATACCGATTATAATGCTTGCTTTTCCACTGTAGCCACCCCATGACCCTGTCCCCTTCACCTTCCAGACCATTGCTCTTCTTCCTGTGCTGCACTGTTGAGGGCTACAGGAGAAAATCCAACAAGAAAAAGCAGATACAGATTCACAGCCTCCAGCCTGAGGTGGGCTCTTAGGGTCCTGGGGATTCTTGTTTCTGGTCCATGGCTTCTTCCATTCCCCAAACAGAGACTCCAGACCTTTACCATCTCTTCAGGGACTTTTCCCACCAACCCAGGCTCCAGAGGCAGCATAACATCAGGTAGATCACACATTTCATTCTTTAAATAATTAATAGTCTAATTAACAACTATTTTTCTGAATAGTCCATATTTAACTTTGTCATAGCGGAGAAATGTATTCTTCTACATAGGCTTCTGTGTTTTGATCTGCTCTTGGGTTATACAGGAGTTTATTTATTGGGCTGTATAGCTAAATATTAAGTCTATTTTAACGTTTGTACTATCTCTCACAATTTTATAAAGGTCAAAACAAAACCACCACAAAAACACCTTGATATTAAGCTCATGTTCTGCTACTCCAGTTTCTAACAGTGGGGGAGAGCTTTGCTACCTGTAAGATAGAGCAGGGACACCCTTACACACGCTGCTGGCTGCCTGTCACACTCTCTTCCCTGCTCCTTCCTCACTGATGAAGCAGACCCTCAATCTTTGTTTCCATTGCCACCTCCTCTGAGCAGCCACTTCTGCAGCGCTGGGGCAGAGGAAGGCATGCTGTCCTTCAGCCGGCATCGCGCCATGGGCACACACACCTCCACGGCACACCTCAGCTCACATCTTAGCTGGCTGATTTATTTATTTCTTGTAGATTACATGAAGGCAGGAATGAAAACTTTTCCCCTGTCTTGACTCAGTGCCCTTAATAACCCTCTTCTTTAGAAGAGTGATGTTAAAAATAGCTACCTACCAGTGTGGCATGAGCAACAACCAGTCATAACAGACACCAGCTCTGAACAACCTAAACAGACTGCTCAGTGTACCCTGGCTGAACCCTGGCCCTGCTTTTGAGCCAATAAGTGTTATGTGTGCACCAACAAAGCCAGCTGTTCATAGCTCTTGGCTATTATCATTGCATTCTTCTTTGTCTTGGTTCTGTTCTTTTCTGGAGAATTTGGCTTCTATTTCCTAGAGTCCTACACTGCCCTGTGCATTTTGGCTCAGTGGCAAGTACTTCTGGCCCTTACTCTGGAATCTTTAGACTTGGCTTGGATTGTTGCTCTTGACCTTTCTTGTAAAATACTCACCATCCATCTGTACTCTCAGTCCATCGGTGCCTTAGGTGGGATGGAGACTTAGATTCTTAATCATTTAGTCAAATGCCCGGCTCATGAAATGCAAATCCACTGATGCGGCTCCTTTTCTATCAGGCTTCATTTTTTTCCTTTATTTTGTTTTGTACTGCTTTCTGGAAGCAGAGGCTTGCTATGTAGCCCAGGCTTGCCTCAAACTCTCCACCCTCTTGTCACAGCTTCTGGAGTGTTGATGTTACAGGCACGAGCAGCTGGGTCTGGCCAGGCCTTACTCTTGACCATTCACGTGCTGACACTGATTAACCAGTCTTAGCTATTCCATCTCCTTACTGTCCCCACGTACTTGTTATGTATGGAGAACACATACATCTTTCTGTGCACCATTCTAGTAAAAGCTCTCCCTCACTTAATTTGCTTGGGTTAGTGTCAGCATAATTGATACTTATTGCTATATCTTTTCCCCTTCCATAGCCTATAGAGGTGACATCTTACTTTTAGGAAATGAAGTTTTATGGCATATGTCTATTTCTTTGCAAATGCTGCCAAATCAGAAGACTGGGTGTTTTACCCATTTTATTTCTTCTGCCTCTAATACTCTACATAAGGTCTGCACCTTGCTCAGTTCCCTGGTCCCAGAGGGCCTTTCAACTTGTTGATCTACTTCCCTGAAATGGCTTTCCTCTGGCCCTTTTCCTGGTTGATCTTTGTGTCTTTCACATCTCAGTTCACATATAAGCACCTCAGGAAGATGTTCCCTGGCCATGAAGCTAAAGAAATCCCCACTTTCCACCAGTCACCCTTATATCACATCCTAAAACTTTTTTCACAGCACTTATGTCTCCCCAAAATAATTTTGATTAAATTTTCACTTATTTATGAAGAGTGACCACAAATTTCATGAGAACAGGTGCCTTCTTTCTCTTGCTCATCTCTGTGTCCTAATGCCCAGAACAACTGGGCAAAGTTCTCATCTAGGACAATTTCCCCTCCCCAGGGGACATTTGTGAAAATCTAAAGGTATTTTGTTTTTTCATGACTGGAGCTAGGGGTGCTCCTGGCATCTAGTGGATAGTGATACTGCTAAACATTCTTAAGAGTGTACACTACAACATTTGACCCCAACACCCACACCTGTCAGAGAATGACCACGCCCCAAATATTGAGTGTCAAGGTTAAAAAACCCTTCTCTAGAGCTACACCTGACACCCAGAGTGTTCAGTAACAGCTCTTTTTTTTTTTTGCAGTACCAAGGATTGAACTCAGGACCTTGCACTTGTCAGGCAGGCACTTGTTCCACTGAGCTATATCCCCAACCCAAGACTGTTTAATAAATGCTTGCTTAATATAGGCAATGGGTCCTCTTCTCATTACTTCAGCCAGGCGTCGGGGCACACACCTGTGATCCCAGCACTCGGAAGACAGGCAGGAGGATCAATGCGTGTTTGAGACCAGCCTGGGCTACAAAGTGAGCTCAAGGCCAGCCTGACCTGCATAGTGGTACCTGTCTCGAAAAGACAAAAAAAAAAAAAAAAAAAAAAGCTCATTACTTCAGAGGGTCTCAGTTATTCTTGCAGATGCACAAGAACATAAGTTTAGAACATTTTCTGTATCAGCCTGTAAGTATGCCTAATCTAGTCTAATTCACAAAAGTAAGTTTTCTGATCCTCTTCTTTCTGACTTCTGTCATTTGGGTAGTTTAGCTTCAGGAAGACTTTTCTGATATTTATCTAAGAGATGGGTTTAGTTAACAGAGGAAATGAGAAACTTTCCTCTATTTTCGCTCTTCCTACAATGAAATCACCCCACGCTGTGCTCATCAAACTACATTTGACCTAGAACTACATTTTACACAGAAGAATTCCAAAAGAGGTAGCCCTTGCTTGTTTTTTTTAAATTTTATACTTTTTATAAAGATATAACTTACGGAATGTGCACATAATTTAAATGAACATATTGGTGAATTTTTATATATATGAATAATTCTCACCAAATTGTAAAATATTTCTAGCAACCAACAGGGTTCTCCTCAAAGTTAATAATATCCTCAAAGTGACCAACACTCTAACTTTTCTCTCTATGGATTAGGTTTCCCTGATTTTAAACTTCACATACATGGAATAATTCACTATGTACTCTTAGGCTTGGGCCCTTACTAATCATTATGCAAAAGGGATCTATTCACAATGTTGCTGTAGAAATGTTATTTCTTATTGCTGGGTAATACTTCCTTCTTAGAATGTAGCACAATTTATTTATTGATCATATGATGATAGTTACTTGAGCTTGACTTTAAATTACTATGAGTAAAGCCCTTATAAATGTTCTTGCACATATTTGTTAGCAAACAAAACCATATATTTTCTTGAGTGTGTAAAAATTTAACCTTTTACAGTTAGTGGATTTTTTGTTGTTTTTTTAAAGAAACATTTATCTACTTCAACTTGTAGAAGATATTTAGATATACTCCTACGTTTTTTGAAGCTTGGTAATTTTAGTTTCACATTTAAATTAGTAATCGATTTTGAATTTATTTGTGTATATAGACTAAGGGTGATCTCAAGATTTATTTTTTGCATATAGTTATCCAGTTGACCCAACATTATTTGTTGAAAAGGTCATATACGCGTAGGTGTATTTGTGTACTATTAAATTTCATGACTATTTTTTATCCTTACAATAATGGTGTACTTTCTTAATTTCTTAATAATACATCTTGATATTCGGTAGTGGAAAGTCTTCTAACTTTATTCTTCAAAGTTGCCTTTGCTATTCTAGTTTTTTTGTACTACCATAAAATTTTACAAGCAACTTATCAGTTTCTGAAAAATGTGAATTGCTAGGTGTTTCATTAGAATTTTATTGAATCTGGAAGAATTGCCATACTAACAATATTAAGCCTTCCAATAAAATAATGATATTTCCCTCTATTTATTTAGTTCATTTTTTTTCTAGGAAATCTTAGCACTAGGTGTAGAAATCCTAAATATTTTTTGCTGAGTATATTTCTGGCTATTTAAAATCATTTTGGTCCTGTTTTAAATGGTATCGTTTTCAAAAATTGATTTCCTATGTAAAAATATATTGAAATGTAAATGATGTTTTTGTGTTGACCTTATTCTAGCAACCTTGCCAACTAGTTTTTCAACTAGTTTTTCATATAGATTTTCTGTATGCATAATTATATCATTTGTTAATAATGACAGCTTTCATATTAATATTCACTATTTTAAATTTATTTTTCGTGTTTTGCTGAATCAGCATGACTTGTTGAAAAGGGTGATTATGGAATTCTTGTCTTGTTCCTGAGCTCACGGGAAGGCATTTTATGTTTGATCATGAAATATAAAACGTGCTGTAGGTTTTTTGTAGTTACTATTTATCAGATGAAAAGTTTCTTCCTAGTTATTTGTGTGGACATTTTTGTGTTTATAAAAATCAGGTGAATGTGTGTTTTTTACCATAAAGAAATGATAAATGAGGCAAGCAGTGTAGCTCAGTAGTAAAAGTGCTTGCTTAGCATTTGTGAGGACCTGATTCAATTTGTACCATAGAAAAAACAACCACAAAAAGGGAAAAAGGTAGATGTTTGAGGAGACTTAACATGATTTAAATGTTATATTTTATATATATATATATATATATATATATATATATATATGCACATGGTACTGGATAAGTCTTATGTATCAAATTAAAAATTAATTTAAATCTTAAAAATCATGAATGTGTTAGTTTTTATCAATGACTTCTATACATATGTATCACACACTAACTGATTGTACCACTGGAGCTTCACTTCTATACATATAGAGATAATGATTTTATTTTTCTTTTATTTTGTTAGTACAGTGAATTTCATTCATGGATTAAAAATGTTAATGAATTTTGCACACTTAAGATAAATCTAAATTATCCAGGGTGTATTATTGTTATTTTCTACTGAGTTCAATTTGATAATGTTCAGTTTGCCCTTAATGTTCATGAGAGACTGGCCTGTTCGTTTCTTTTCTTATTAAGTTTCTGTCCAATTTCTCTGCGTTTTAATGGTTTCAAAAAACGAATTTAAAAATAAGTGTATAAATAAAGCAATTCACTCTTTTTAGAGAAACATCACAGAAATAACTAATCTAAATAACAAATTCATTGCTTAAATAAGAACAAATTACATTTCCCTGAATAATTTTGCCTTAACTCTGACTGGCAATCATCTCATAATTAGTAAAGAAGATGGCTTTTCTCTTTAATTATGGAAATCATTACATCTATGCATAAAAAGCAGAAAACAAAGTAGCCAGTCTCAGCATACTTGCCTGTGTGTAGCACTTTGGAAGATGGAGGCAAGAGGATTACAAGTTCTCGTCCTGCTTGGAAAAATTAATGAGACCCTGTCACAAAACAAAACAAAAAAAGGGACTGGGTTTAATGCCCAGCAAAAAAAGTGGGAAATAAATTAAGGATTTATTATTAAAAAAATAAGTTTGAGGGGCCAGAGATATAGCTCAGCAGTACAAGCTCCTGCTTGGCAAGTGTAGGGCCTGAGTTTGAATCCCAGTAACCGCCCCCCAAAAAAACAAAAACAAAAAACAAAAAAGAAAAATTCTAATCTATGAAAGAGATTGGTGCTAATTCATAAGCTTTAGGAAAAGTCACTGATAGATCTGGGCCTGAGTTTTCTAGAATGGTTTAAAAGTATGGATTGAATTTCTTTAACATATAAAATTCTTCAGAATTTCTATTTCCTTCATCAGCATTCATGTGTCTGCATCTTGTAAGAGATTTTATCTACTGAATCTGAATTTTTAAATTTATTCACAAAGTTTTCATCATTTTTTCTTATTGCCCTTTAAAGTATTGGTGTGGGCTCTAGAGATGGTCTTTTGTCATTTCAGATATTTTCAATATTTTTCCTCCTTTTATTATTGATTTTTCCAGAAATATATCAATTTAAACATTTTTATTTGAAGAACTTGCTTTTGGCTCTGCCCCATTGTATATTTGCTTTCTAATTCATTGGTGCCTGCTCTTGCCTAGATTATTTTATTAATAAAATAATAAAATTTTCTTCTTTCTTTGGGTTATCATTATTATACTTATTTTTTGTTTCTTGAGATTGGCAGTTAGGTTACTGACTTACAGACTTTTCTAATATATGAATTTAAAGCTATAAATTTCCTTTTAATCACTGTGTTAGCTCTATTCCATATTTGCTATTCATTACCGCTTAGTTTTAAATATTTTACAAATCTGATTATCAGTCATCCTTTGGTTCCTACATTTTTAGAAATATGTTGCTTATGTTTCAAACATGGAGATTTTTCTGCTATTGATTTCTGGTTCAAATCCATTATGGCTTAAAGGACATAATCTTTATGGTGTCAACATTTTGAAACTTGTGGAAGCATGTTTTCATGCATAGATTTGACTTATTTTGGTAAATGCTATAAATTTGCTTTTAAAAAGAATATGTAGTCTGCAGTTGTTGGTTGTACTGTTTATGTGTTAATTATATGAAGCTGGTTAATCATGTTGTACAAATTCTTATAGATTTATTGAGATTTTGTTTGCTTTTTATACCTGTTATACAGAGAGGTGTAAGATATAATCTCCAACTATAATTACGAATTTGTTTCTTTTTTGCTCTTTTAAATTTTGCTTCATATATTTTGAATTTATTATATGTATAGAGACCTGGATTTCTCTTTAGTTGACCCTTTAAAATATTTTTATTAAAATCATCACATTACGGCTGCATATATTTATGGGTTCTAGTGTTATACTTCACTGCATAAATATGTCGTGTAAGGATCAGAAAAAGGCATAGCTATCACCTCATTTATTATTCTTGGTGTTGATAACATTCAAAATCTTATTCTGTTAGCTCTTTGGGAACTACAATTTTAGAAGTTATTTTCCCTATTCAGTTGGAACTTTTGACCCGAGAGTTATCCTCCCTCCACTCCCCTGTCCCCAAACCCTTCCCACACTTTGATAACAACAATTTATTCATTACTTCTAGGATCAGCTGTTTAGCTTCCACATATAAGCAGGAGTACGTGGTACTTGTTTTTCTGTATCTGACTTATTTTACTTAACCTGATATCATTCCACTTCTCCCCACGTGGCTGTAAATGAAAGAATTTCATTTTTAAGGGTTGAATAATGTCCCATTGTACATATGTATTATCTCTTCTTTATCCATTCATCAGACAATGGCCATGTAGGTTGATTTCATATCTTGACTACTGTGAACAGTGCTGCTATAAACATGCAATTGCAGATGTCTCTGACACACTGACTTCATTTCCTTAGGATACTAGGATATTCAGTAGTGAGATTCCTGTACCACATAGGAATTTTATTGCTAGATTTTTAAAATAACTGCATACTGTTTTCCATAAATGGCTGTAATGTTTTCCAATCCTACCAGCAATGTATGAGAATTCTCCTTTCTCTGCATCCTCACCAGAATTTTTATTTTATTGTCATGTTTATCATAGTCATTCTTACTGGGATGAGATTACATCTCACTGAAGTTTTGATTTGAATTTCTCTGAGGATTAGTGATGTTTAGTATTTTTCATATATGTATTGGTCATTTGTGTATCTCCTTTCGGTAATCAATGTTCAGATCATTTGCTGATTTTTAATTTCAAATTATTATTATTTGTTGTTGTGTTGCTGGATATTAATATTCTGGGTATTAATCTCTTGTCAGATGACTACTTTGCAAATATTTTCTCACATTCTGTAGGTTGTTTCTTCATTTTGTTGACTGATTCCTTTGCTCTGCAGAGGCTTTTTAGTTTCATGTGATCCCATTTGCTAATTTTTGCTTTGGTGTATATTCAGGTAGACTGTTTTTGAGCTCAGTAATTCTTTCTCTTGTTTTATTGATCTTGCTATTTAAACCTTCTACCAGTCTTAATTTTACTCTTTGTAGTTTTCAGTTCAAGGATTTCTATTTGATTTTTTATAACTGATTCCATCTCTTAAAGATTTCTTTCAATAGTCAGAGTATTGAAATGTTTCTCTTTTTTTCTTCAAGCTTACTGAGTTTCTTGAAAATAGCTGTTTAAAATGCCCTGAGAATTCTTTCATACATACTGATTACTACCTGGTCAGTTTCTGACACCTTATTTTGAGTATTAGATGAGGCTGTGGTTTCCTGAAAGTTCTTGATGCTCGATACTGTCTGAGCATTAGAGGACTAGGTATTTTTTCCAGTTTTCCAATTCAGGCTTTGTTTGTGCCTGTTTTTCCAGAAATTCTAATCAGGTTGTTTATTTTCTCTAATCCTATAGCGACTTCCTTTATTTTAGCACTAGATGGCAGGCTGATTCATGCTCACCTGGAATCTGTTGGTGGTGTGTTGTCAATGTTTCAGTACTAATGGGTGATGCAATCCTAGGTTTGTCTAAATTAAGCTGTTGGTGGGCTATTCAGAATGAATCAAGGAAGTGGTTAGACAGAATAGCCATTTTTACAAGCCTCTTCCTAAGGTCAGCTAGGCCCAGATGACTCACACACAGTTTCTGCCCTGTGGTTAGGCTCCATAGGATTATGCTCAGTTCTGGGTAGAGTTACCATGGATGGGCCAGCCTCAGACTCCTATGTCATACATATGAACACCAATGGCTCCAAGCACATCCTGTGTTGACAGCCTGCCAAGACCAGCGGAACACTGGGATAGGACCAGGGCCTACACTACAAAGGGCTACCTATTGCTGAGGTGGACTCCTTGTCCAGGACTGTAGCCATGTGCAGCTACAGGTGAGGCCAGCTGGAATAAAATGACAATAGACTGGGGCCACATGTCTTCCCTGGCACTGGAGTTGTTCTAGAAGCTCCCTCCATAGGCATCCATGGGGGAGTAGGGGCTGTGTGGATCTTCCTTCCCAGTGTTAGGTTTCACCAGCCTAGCACTAAGTTCTAAGGCAAAGTCCTGTGCTTACTACCCAGTCCTACTCCTAGTGAATGGAATCTTACTACACACTATGCTGCCTAAGCTTAGGGCGGTGTGTGTGAAGACAGGTTCTTGGCCACCTGGGCTAGTGCTAGCACAGATCCTGCTTGAGTTTCTCAGCCTCAGGGATATGCAGAGGTCTATGCCACAGGTTGGACTGATACAGGCTGAAATATGAGTTTGTCCCACGGGTGCACAACTCTCCACCTACTGCTGACGTTGTTCTGATGAACTTCTTATAGACTGAATGCCCAAACTGCAACTGGAAGCCTGCTTATTTATCAAGAAGTGCCAATACTGCTATTAAACCTAAATGCTTGGCTGCTGGGGTGCCACTGGGGCAGCTTGGCTTGCAGGCTAACAGAGAGGGCTCTGCGTGCCCTCTGTGACATGCTGTGGGTTTCTGTGTGGCAGCCTTGGTACTGAGTTTCATGTCCAAGGCCCAGACTTAATTTGCTCACCTCCCCAGGCAGAAGACTTCTCTCACCACCCTGGGCTGCTGGGATTTGGGACAGGGGATGACGCGGAAAACTCCTTTTCTGTCCTCTTCAATATATCTTTTTATTTTGCCATAACCAGACACTATAGCCTCTCGCCTGATTTCCTCAGTTCTTGTGAAAGTGCTTCGGCCCATGAGTAACTGCTCACATTGGTATGACCATGGGGAGATGATCACATCTTGCTCTACCTCCCTTGCTCTCCCTTTAAAGTTTGTCATTTTAACAGAGCCATTTGGATAATTACTCTCTTCCAAAATCCCCCTGGACTCTCCCTAAGCTGTGAGACAGACCTTTTTATTTCCTGCATCCACTGGGCCATGACACAGTGTCCCTGCCAAGAAATGGCAACAGGAATTTGTCTCTTTCTGCACTGATTACCCACAGCCACTCTGGTGTTTGATATCCCTCCATGTTCCTTCACTCTTATCTTGATCCCTAGAGAAGAAAGTGCCGGGGAATTCCTGCTTGGGAAGTATAGTTTTATTTTTCTCTAATTACTCTAATATTAGGGAGCAACTTTTGTCTAGGCTTCCAGGTCACTAACAAGTTGGCCACCACTAATAAGTAATGCCTACAATCTCAAGCGTTAGGTGTTACAAGAGAAGATTAGGAATCTTACTCTGAAGAGTGGCCATAAGTTCAGATGGGAAGTTTAGTCTTCTGGGTTGGGCCACTGTCCACTAGTGGTTGCCTCAGTGCTGCTGGCAGGAAGTCACATCAGACATGGAGCTTGTAACACTGAGGTTAAAATTACACTCCTTAAAGCCAAATCATCTAGATTTCAGGCTCACCATTTTCACTATGTAGCATGGGCCAGTTACTTAAGTCCTTTCTAACTCAGTTTCTTCTCCAATAAAGTGAGGATTGTACCTTCAGAGAGTTAGGTAAGTGAAGCATGAAAAGTATTTGAAACCTGCTTGTCACCTAGTAAGTACTCAAGTGGTTCTAGCTATCACTGGTCTGTTGGTCTCTTCAAATTAGAGGGTAGAGCTTGAGGAGAAGATAAGCCAGGTAAGGGAAGTACTCTCCAGGGTTTTCTTAGACTCTGGGCTCCTCACTGTGGTCCACCTCCTCTTAGTCCAAGGGAGTTCACATCCAACTGCTCACCTTGCTGAGCCTCATACTTTTCTTGCCACTTTCATTATACATTTTCTTTCCTAGAATGCTCAGATTCTACTGGTGATGTGGTCGGCCTCTCTGGACAGTCTGTCCAGCTACAGCCTCCGAATACACAGATGAAGGCACAGACTGTTGAATGGAAGATGAATCTGTCCTCACATGGAAACACCATGGTGATACTGCGTTTGAAGAATAATAAAAATGTGTTTCGTGTTTTATCTGCCTCGGGCTATTTGAACAATACATTCAGGTTTGACAATGATACCTGGACTCTGCACATCTGGGCAGTCAAGCCATGGTATAGTGGTCTCTACAAACTGGAGATAACCGATGAGAATGGGACAGTTTCCTGTATCCAGTTCAAGGTCTTTATATTTGGTGAGTCTCCTAGGACTGTTCATGCTGCTGCTCTGATTCCTGTAGAACTTGTATTTCCAGAACTTTGCTGATCAGAATCTCTGCTTCCAGATCATGTAGAGAAGCCCCGCCTGCAAGTAGAGAGGAAGGCCATGGATGAAGGAAGATGTAAAGTGGTTCTGTACTGCTTGGGATCCAGGAATGGCAATGTGAGCTGTGCTTGGTACAGAGGGAGCGAGATCTTGACATCAAGGAACTGTTCCTATCTGGAGGTGCAGATTGATGCTAATGAGCCGAACACATATACCTGCAATGTCAGCAACCCTGCCAGCTGGGCAAGTGCAAGCCTCAACCTCACCCAGGGCTGTCTGGGTGAGTGGGGCACTTTGGGCTATAATGGGAGCTGAAGGCCTTGGACCCCACCACCAAGTTCATGTGCAGGAGACTTTGGTATGAGATCCCTTGGCTCTCTTTCCTGGTGCCTTTTAGCCCTTCTTCAGCAATGGTCTGGGTCTGGGCACATAGTTTTTATAAAGACAGTTGTGCCTTAGTCTGCAAAGGACCATACTGTGTCTCCATCTCTGTGTAGGGCACACATCTGGAAAGCATGGTTGTTTGGTGAGTCTTGCAAAAGGCTCCTGACCATTAGCTTTTTCCTCAGAGACCTGACCTGCTTTCTTCTCCAGAGCCATAACTTACCAGGAGCCATGCAATTGTCAGGAGCTGGTGACTCTGCACAACCACATATGCTCATCGGGAGCGTCAAGAGAATCACAGGCTCCCTGGATGAGATCTGGGTTCATTGTTTTTATACTGAGACTTACGTGAGGTGTGTGTGTGTGTGTGTGTGTGTGTGTGTGTGTGTCTGTGTCTGTGTCTGTGTCTGTGTTTAGATAGATGGCTTAACATGCAATAAGCATGGGCTTTACCAGAAAGAAAAGATCTGAAAGGGTATGCAATTACTGACCTGAAGAAACTTACAGTAACAACAAAACTAAGTACTTCTGGGCAAAAAGAACCACATAAAATGAGGCAATGTGTAGTGACAAGGACATTGGTCTTTTGACCATGACAAGTATAGGTTCATCATTCACCAGCTCCATGATCTCAGACAGACTCCTTAACACCTGTTTGTTCCATCTTTTTCTTGGGTAAAACAGGCATGATACTAATGAGTCTTGATGTTAAGATGAACTGAGATAATGCATGTAAGAGGCTGGCCAGCCAGTTGGATTCTTTTCCTTTCCTCTTATTGGTTAGAGGATACAACAGCCTCCATCTGTGACACAGATTTACATGTAGAAACCCAAAGCAGGAAGAGCAGTGAGGGTAGGCGGAGCAGGATGGTGAAGTAGAAGACTTGACTGGCATGTAATAGGTGTACACTGAACATTGTTGACTTAAAAACAGTGAGTAAAGGGAACCATTGCTGTGCCAGACACTTTACATATAGTGGCTCCTGTAATTAGCCTCTTTGGACAGATTATAATCTGGGCCAGATCTGTCAGATGTTAATGTTCATATTCTTGGCATCACTCAGAGGGAGTCACCCAGCTGAGTAGAGGGACAACCTTGGTGTGAATTCATAGGGTATGAGGAGACCAGCCATGCCAGAGAGCAAAGTGGGTTTTGAGCCAGCCCCTGCAGCTGACAGGCTGGAAGCAAGATGACAGGGACTGACTGAGAACTCAGCCCCTGTACCTTCTGTGCCCCGCAGAATCCAGGTTTTGGCCCTTTTGGGTGGTTATCGCGATCCTAGCCGCACTGCTTCTTGGTACCCTCACTTGCTTCTGTGTGTGCAAGAGGAAGAGAAGGCAGTCACGTAAGTGGGATTTCTTCAGGCAGTTCTGCAGATCAGATCCAATGGGTTCGGCCTGTGGGCAGTGCGATGTTCCTGGGCCCTCAGAATTGCCTTTCTGGGGGTAGTGTCAGGATATGCATGTGTACGGTTGAGAAACAGCAATCAGTGGCTGCAAGGCCCCTTCTCCCTGTTCATGCTTTCTCTGGTGGCTGCTGGATACAGTCTGATCTCCAATGTGCAGCTGTATCTGCAGATAGCTGGTCTGGTTGGGGAGTGCCAAGCTTAATAGAGAAAGTATGGCAGGGGTGGTTGTTTCACTCTGCCCTTTGGGAAGGGAACAGAACCAACCTGATTCTTTTCTAGAGCCATTCTTAAGGTCTTGGCCATCTGGGGAGCTGGGGGGAATCTATCAGAAGTGGACACCTGGACAGCAGGCCTTTTGGAGGTTTCTGAAGCTCTGATTTTTGCTTCCTTCCTCTTACAGAGTCCAGCCCATCAGAACTGACAGTGTATGAAGACATCAAGGAAATCAGGAGGAATCAAGTAGGGCATGCCAGGGGCTGCGTTCAGGCTACTGGTTTGGAAAATGCTGTTTGGAGGGTGGCTATTAAGAGTAGAGGGACAAAGAGAACTGAGCAACTGTCCTTTCACAGTGATCTCAGTGCTTCCTTATCTCCCCCCATCTTTTCCTTAGCTCTGGCCATATAGGAAAAGGTAAAAAGAAAGGTGGCAGGGAAAATGAAAGGGAGGCAGAAGGGGTGCCATTGTTCAGAACTGCACCTGCCACAAAGGGATGATGAACAGCAGCAACCAGTGGAGCGAAGGATGCTGTTGTGCCTCCCTAAACTGCACCATGGCTTCCTCTGTTTTGCTAGTATCGTGAGCTGGGCTTAGTGCCAGGAGAAGGGCAATCTTCTTGTACTTCTTGTGTCTGAGCCCAAATTCTCATTTCCTTAGCAGTTAAGAGCTAATTTTCCTGGGTCCCTTAATTGTTACTGAGGAGTGTGACCAGCCAATGCATGACAGTTGTGTAGCTGGCTCAGTGGCCTGTGCTTACAGCCCAAGTCTAGCTGAGGCACTGGAAAGAGTAAGTAGCTTGATAACAAGCCAGGAGCCAGAGGGGTGACATCAGGGAACTGTTCTTATCTGGAGGTGCAGATTGATGCTAATGAGCCGAACACATATACCTGCAATGTCAGCAACCCAGACAGCAGAGGGAAGGATGAGCCAAACACATACGCCTGGTGCTTAGCTCTCTGGAAGGCAGTGGCCAACTCTTCCTGTCATTCTGAGATGTAGAACAGGAAGAAGCTGCAGAGGCACTTGGGTGTCCCCAGTACTATGCCCCTGAGCAGGGCAGGATATGGTAATAGACCTAGGGGAAAAACCCTGATGGGTCAAGCAATACTGAACTATCAGTGTGAGGAGTCGTGGGGTTAGGGAGGAAGTGCCTTTCACCACAATGCATGGGGCATGGCTGAAGGATGCACATATAGGGTTTCCTCTGCTCTGGTCACATGGATGGGGCCCTGTGAGGCATCATAGAGTGGACAAACAGCTTCTCTCAGTTGGGAATGAGGATTTGTCTTTCTCTTTGTCCCAGCAGTGGAATAATCTGGGGCATGTGATAACTCAGGTTGGAAGATCTCTCCCAACAGCTGCTTCCTGGTGGCTAAGGATGAAAAGTTTCTGATAAAAATGAATTCTTTTAAAAAATAAAAGAATTAAGGTCCAAGCAGCCATGTCTACTTTGTGGCTAAGCTGTGGGGAAAAGAAAATCTACTATAACAGTAACTGACACCAGCCAGGTCTTTGGCTTTAGCAAGGTTGAACTCTAAGGAGAGGAATTTGTATAAATCCAAGAGACAGCTTTGATGCAAATGAGGTTCCTCCTCTGGAGCATCTTAAAAGGAGAAGAGTTTCTTAATGATAGCCATTTATTCTGGAGTCAGATGGAATCTCAGTGTCATTGCAATTTGCATAGAAAATGGACACCTTATGACAG
Organism: Dinomys branickii; assembly: GCA_004027595.1. Taxonomy (NCBI): domain Eukaryota; kingdom Metazoa; phylum Chordata; class Mammalia; order Rodentia; family Dinomyidae; genus Dinomys; species Dinomys branickii. Next base: position 14,683 of record PVLD010018548.1, on the reverse strand, counting down.
CACTGTTAAGTGAAATATATCAGACACACAAGTTTAAATATTGCACTATTTTTCATATATGAGAAGCCCAAAGTATAAAAAAATTAAAAAGCAAGTAAAAGGTAGGTAATAGGAAACAAGATCGATCTTTTGCACACAGGAAGAGGATCAAGAGATGGAGGGAGAAGGGAAGGAAGGGAGTGTAATAAGAATTAAGATATGTTCTGTATATGGACCAGTTGCCATTGATGAATATAATAATTATGTATTGCAGACATATACTAACAAAAATAAAAATTGAAAAAAGTAGGAGGGTTACCTGGCCTAGAGGACACCTCATTCAGGTCCAGAGAAGGAAGGCATGTTGCCAAAGGGAGGCACTGAGGTGTTGAAGCAAAAGCCCTGGAGAGTCTTGGGCTTGAATTCTGCTTCTGTTGTGTACACACTGACTTGCTTGAGCTTTTCACCACTCATCTGCGGTGGGGGACAAATGATGGTCATTCCAACTGTGGATGGGTAAGGGGAGAATATATCTACACAATAAATGCTCAACAAATAGTAGCTACTGCTAATAACTGAGCAGCACTAGCATTCATGTGGATGGGCCTCTCAGCTCATCCAGGAGTCTTTTAACTAACACCTAAAGCTTCTTCCCAGGCAGAGTTGAGGCAGAGGGATAGAAGAGGTAACCTCTCTAAAGTTGTGCTGGATCATTGCTTCTGAAATCTTTAATTTTTCTTCTCATTAGTATTCTGCGCCCACATCACAACCACAAGAAAGTGATGTTACCTTATATTCAGTAATACAAGTTTCCCAGAAGGTGAGTCTCCTTTTGGGGGGCATATGGATGCAGATGCATGTCTGGTGTGTGCATAGACAGGCACGGGTACAGTGTGTGTTTGCAGAGTGTGTGCATGCTCTGTCCTCCTTGACTTATATACCACTAGCTTCTCTTAAAGGATTATATTTAAATGTTACTGTGTCAAGCAGGACAAATACCATTCTAGTTCTGTCTAGACATAAAGAACAGCTCTGAGACTCAGAGAACAGTGTTTTAAGGGTTTCTAGGACTTTCTAGAAAAGGACAAAGGGGAAGCAAAGAACAAAGACAGAAAGGAGGTGTTCTGTGTGTGTGTGTGTGTGAGACTCTGACATCCTTAATAGGCCAGCAGAGGCTCTGGTGAGAGATTTCCAAGGCAGAGGCTAATTTTTTGGACATGGAGGAGTGGACTAAACTAGAGAAACACAATGCTTTCAGGTTTCAAGATTCTTGCCATTCTTATTTTACAGGCCTCTGCTGGTAGAGGCCTCTGGACTGAGGCAGATATGATCCACTCAAATCCTGTTCCACGTTGAGCTTATAGCTCTCTTGTATATCAGGAACCACACAATTGAGCGTCCTGCTTCCCATGAGCATCCTTTCTACCTGATGTGGGAAGGGAGAGAGAGGCTGGTATTCTCATGGCAGAAACCGAACTATGAAGCCATAAGCTGTAACATGGTACAAGAGAAATTGAATCCACAGAACTATGGAGTCAATGCAAGTCAGAGACCATGTGTTTGAAGGAGTTTAGGACATGTTTTCAGACTTTTCATTCAACCTTCTTCTAATAAATCATCTAGCTAACTTGGAGCCCATCATGAGAGATATTTAACTTTAATTATATGCTACAGTATAATTGCTTGCCTACAGCATGAAGATATCCACAGGCACTATCTTTACATGCTTTGGTATTACATTATGAAAATTCTACATACCATTGAAAGCCTTCTCAGTTCAAGTAATTTGTATAACCACTGTGTTCAGGAATGTGCTAGGGTTGGCACTATGTAAGGTGCCAGAATTGTGTGCATTGAGTGTGTGTGTGTGTTGAAAAGATACATGTTTTAAGGGCAGGACTTGCACTAGGATTGTCTCAGGGCTATGTGTGTAAGTGCATATGTATATGTATGTGTGCTTGTGCACTAAATGTGTATTTGTGTGGGCTTTAGGGGTGTGTGGACATGGGATACTAATCCCTGACATGCATTAAAAAATGTCATATCATATACCAGTACACACTGTTCTTTCTGGAGACTATAAACACCACTGGTTGCTCCTGGAATAGATTCTTTCCACTTTCTGGCCAGGGAAACCTCGGGCTTTCTGGGGATACTAATCTCTGACATGCATTCAAAAATGTCATATCATATACTAGTACACATTGTTCTTCCTGGAGACTATAAACACCACTGGTTGCTCCTGAAATAGATTCTTTCCATTTTCTGGCCAGGTAAACCTCGGGCTTTCTGGGGCCTGAGTCTCTTTTGGGACCTTGTCCATCAGCTAGGACTAGAATATCCCTTCTCTTGAAGTTAACCATTCTTTACTCTCTAGACTAGATTCAAGAAGAGGAATGAAGATCCTTCTTGCAGTTGTACCATTTATGACCAGGTAAGATTCTGGAGCTCTTTCTGAGTGTGTTAGTTTCTGCAGCACAGACTTGAGGTCCTGCCATGAAGGATATCCTTATGAGAGAGTCATCATATTGTCTCAGAGTTGTAGAGAATTTAGGCATCCTTGAGTCTGAATCTTCAGATTCATTTTAGTTTAGAAACTGAAGCCAAAGAAACTGAAGGTATAACCCAAAATTGTATTACATATTCAAGTTTAACTTTTATTGGACAGCTTGAGTTCCAAATTAAGGCTCTTCCCAAGCTAGTTCTCAGGCTATGGGCTACAAATGATACCTTTTCTCTTAAAAGGTGAATGGTAGAGGTCCAGAGAGGGGAGAATTAGTGATTCTAAACAATTTTCATAAATTACAAAGTCATTAGGAACCATTTTGGGATGTAAGTGTCTGCCGAGGTGATCCTGATTCAAAGATGACCACTGAACCTGGTAGCTACATTGATTCCCATTAACCCATTTAGGGAGGGGAAAGGAGGGGCTCAACATTTATTGGAGCTGTAAGGCAACTTGCCACTGTTATCACATGAATTATCTTATTTAATGTTCACAGAATGTTCTAAGGCAGATAAAACTGATTTTTTTGTCTGTCTCTGTCTCTCTGTCTCTCACTGGGGATTGAACCCAGGACCTTGTATATATTAGTCAAGCATTCTACTACTGAGCTACACCCTTGGGTCTTATGTTTTCCATTTATATCCTGGGTAATTAAGACATGGAGTGCACCTAGACCCATTAGCCATAAAGATGTCTTTGTCTCAAGGGTGGGGATGGGTGGGGGCTCTCTGGGATCCTTGGTACCTCCTGGGATTCCTGGTCCTTCAGATGCAACCCAACATTAAAGCTAACTGGACAGTGCAGTGTTGTAGAGGAGCCTGTGTGGTCCACATCTATGTGAGGGTTTGTGACACAGCATGGTGCAGATAAAGTGGCACTGGAATTGAGCAAAAGAACTGGATCCAATTTCTTCCTTTACTTCACACTAGCTGTTAATCCTGAGAAATTTGTTTTGTACTGTGAACTTCATTTTTAAAATATGTAAAATGAGCTGAGCATGGTGGCACACACCTATAATTCCAGCCCTTGGGAGGCTGAGGCAGGAGTTCAAGTTCAAGACCAGCCTGGGCTACAAAGTGAGCTCAAGGCCAACCTGAACAGCATGGTGAGACGCTGTCTCAAAAAGAAAAAAAAAAAAGTATAAAATGGAGATAATGATTCATACCTCATAGGCTTATTATAAAGATCTGCTAGGGAAAAGTTTCTTCTTTCATTCTGCAGATTGGAAGCAGACCATTCACAGCCTATAACCCTGCCCGACTGAGCCGCAGAGAGCTGGAGAACTTCGAAATGTATTCCTAGTTGCTGTAGCTGTCCTCGCTTCTCTTTCATATGAACATCCTCTTTGGGAATCAGCATGTCGGATGATACTGCCTGAGTCTGAGGAGCAGTTCTTAGTCTGCAGAAGGTGTTGAAGTGTATTCACACCCTCTACTTTGTTTTGAAAATGATTTTGAACAGTCATTACAAGAGCAAGGTTGTTAAATACTATCTCTCAAGTTGCAGACCAGACGAGAACAGGTGAACTTGGGTGGGCCACACTATGAGCACACTTGTAAGCTCTAAAGTGCTATGTAAGTGTAGATGCCCATGCCTTATTTTCTAACCTGTTGTTTTCCCTCCTTGCTGACCTGGGATGAGCACATTCTACATGCTCCTTTTGCCAAGGCCCGGCTTCCAAAGCAAGAGCAAGGAAAACTGATGGGGACCTGGAGGCTGCAAGCTGGTTAGCAGGTTCTCACAGTGGGGACCTAAGCTTCACTCAAATGCCAGGAGAAAATTCTCCACCCCGATCTCATACACTGATCTGGCTTGTTGGTCACAAGAGTAACTGGGAGGAGTGAGGGTAGGTGATGGAGCAAGTCAAGATCATCTTTGAATGGGAAAATCATTCCAAGCCTGGGCCCACGGTGTCTTATAATTGGGAGGTAAAACTACCTATGCTCACAGCAATGTGTTGGACTTAAAACACTTGTTACTGAGCCTTCTCCTCTTGGAGCCTGGCCAGGCTGGTTTCCTCTTAGGGAGAAGTGAGGACAGGCCACATGTTAAAGCAAGTGCCTTTTTCATGGAAGAGGAGGCTTTTCAGGGACCACATCTTATTTTAGTTCTGCCCCCTAGACAGAGGACTCAGACAATCTTGTGCCAAGGAAGATCCAGCTGGAAACCGACTCTGTTGAGCCCCTGCTCTTCAGGTCAGCCCCTTAGCAAGGCCATGGGGAGCATGACTGAGACTGGTTGGGCCTGGAAAGGAAAAAGGGGTGATGGGGAATTGGGAAGAGACTATCAACTGGTGATACTGTTAAGAGCTTGCTTCTTCAATTGACCCCACCCTGCACTGAACATACGCATTTAATTAAAAAAAAAAACTGGTGTCCTACAGAGGATCTCTAAATCCTTTGCCTAAATTAAACATGTATTTTCTTCATACTCTGCAGTTTTACTCTCTATAGCACCCAGAGGATACTTGTGGGACATTTATAAACACATCTGCTTAAATTCTTCTGGAGGGGGGCCTGGCTTTCTGGTGTCCCCAGGTGTTTTTCACAGTGGGACAGCATAAAACAGATACCAGGGACCATTCACCCTCACAATGAATAGCTGAGGCACATATCTGCTCATGTCCTGCCTGACCCTACTCTTGGAGACTGGTCAGGCTGGGTTCCTCCTCGAGAGAAGTGTGGACAAACCACACTTTAAATCAGATGTCAAGGGTAAAAACCACATTTGGGGTCATGAGTTGAGTTACAGAGTCAAGGGGTTTGGTGAGCAAAGGCACCTAGAAACAATGGGGTAGAAGCAGTACAGATGAGACCAGACCGGATGAGACACCAACCACTGACTGCTGGCCTTTCACGTGTCTTGTGTTGTGTAGGTCTCGACCCGGCCAGGTGCACTTAAAGGAGAAGAAACCCCATGCACCCAAGGCTTTTGGGGATGCTGCATTCTGAGGTGTGATATATATATTGTGTGTCAGATTGCTGAGCTTGCATGATAGCACTTCACAAAGATAATTATCCATGCAGTGAGACAATGGGCAAGCAGCAACTAAGCTCCTGCTGAGTATGCAGCATTGCCTAAAGCCTTGGAAGTATCTGCTGCAGCCCACAGAAGCTTTGCTGGCTCCAGGGCCATGTGCAAGAGGGTGAAAGTGGGCTGCAAGATGCTCATAACCCAAAGGTACTCTAGAGTATCATGAATATAAGTCTAGTATAGTGCATCTCACGGCAGGGGGACAGGGCTGCAGCCACAGTCTGGGGAGGGATACTGTGGTTATTCTGTACCCAGAGTGACAATAAGGAGAGAAGTTCTTCGTGGGTGTCTTATATGAAATGTGGTGCTAAAGGGTCAAAATTCTCAGCATCTAAACTTCTTTGAAAAACACTTCTGCCCAGCACATACTGGACAGTCATGAAGCACTATGCTCACTAATAAGGACTAAAAACAGCCCAAGATAAAAGTAAATTTAAAAGACCCCACCTTTTTCTCTTGCTGAGTTTATGTTATATTTTTCCTTAAAAGATTAAAACACACAGCTACACTTACCTAAATCTATGGAGGTTTGTTTTGAGTCCTAAGTGAGGGACTTTGATAGTTTGCAACTTTGATGTATACTTCAATTAAAAGATTGGTGTTCCTGAAAGAGAAACAATAACAGGATGTCCTGGAACATGCATTTCTAAGGTATGTAACTTGCCAACTCAGATCCTTCCCACTGTCTTTATTTTCATATCAAACCCCCAATCTCTCATCCTGAATGCACAACTCCTTTCTTGGAAATTTACCCACTGACCCTCCTGACATGTTCTCAGTAATTTAAATGAACTCTCATTGAGGACCATTCCATATAATTGTTGGGGAAAAATCATGTCATAACTAAATAGTGACTAGGGCTTGCTGAGGCCTAGCACCTTGCCATGTGGGACAGCTATGGTATTCTGGAACATAATTCTGTGCGCTTCCAGTGACAACTGAGGCCTTAATAGTCCTGTGATGCTGCAAGGCCCCAGGGCAAGATTACACCAGCTGAAGACACCCTGGTTCCTTGAGAACCCAGTAGTAATAACAGTAGAGTTTCACCTTGGGAAAGGACAAGCTCCATAACCCGTCATTTCTCCCCACCGTCCTCATTGGCACAAGATCACCAGCTGCCCACCCTCTAAGTCACCTGTCCCCCCAATCATTGCTGACCTCTGAGTCATCCGCCTGCCCATCCTGAGGCACTGACCTCCCAGCCCTGCATCATGCAATACTAAATTTGTATGTTTCTTATTTTATCCTTTGCCCTACCTCTCATGCAGGCAATTAGGGATCTTGGCTATATCCCAGATATTTGGCACCCAAATAGGGATCTTTCAATTGGGCCTGAGAGGGAAGATCCTCCCTAGTGAAAAGAAGAGGGTATGAGACTGTGAGGGGACTCTGAGGGAGGAATTTGGGAAAGTCCAAAAAGAAAGTGAAAGGTAAAGCATGTGGTGTTGCGAAAGTGTCTGTAGCTGGGAAAATAGGGCAGAAGCAATCTAAGCAGCAGCAACATAACAACCAACTCTTGCGTAAGCTGCTTAAACAAGTAGGAACTAGAGTTAGTACTGGCACCTTAACTAAAATGGTGCATAAGATTGTTAAATTCAATCCTTGGTTTTTGCATGCAGGAATCTCACATTTAGAAGAAATTTGTCTCTCTTATTTCATCCTTTCACCATACCCCTCATGCAGGCAGTTGGGGATCTTGAGCAGGTCCCTGATAAACTTGTCTTTCCTATATTCCTTGTCTGTTAGTGAATTCTTTTCATTATTTGTATCACTTTCCATATGCCATCAGGCATGGCACAAAAGAGGTGTTTTAAGTGCTTTTAAGAACTATCAAGAGTGAGAGTGAGACCAGCTCGGCGGAGCTACAAGAGCAGCTTTTCCAGTGGTACACTGTGCTCTGCCCGGCCAAACTCTCCAGTTAAAGAGCCCGGCCCCTGGGCACCATTAGAGTGACCACACCCATGAGACTTTCCCGCAGAGAGTGAAACCAGCTCGGTGGAGCTACGGGAGCAGCTTTTCCAGCAGTACATCATGCTCTGCCTGGCCAAACTCTCCAGTTAAAGAGTCCGCCCCCCCCTCCCCCAAAAGAGTCCAGCCCCTAGGAGCCATTAGAGTGACCACACCAGCAAGACCTTCCTGCAGAGAGCGAGACCAGCTCGACGGAGCTACGGAACCAGGTTTTCCCGTGATACTCTAGCCGGGTGAATAAACTTCATCAGAGCGGCAGCACCTGTAAGACTTTCCTGAAGTTTCCCACACAGAGGGAGCCCAGCTTTACGGCGACAGTAGAGCAGGCTTTGCAGCGGACCTTTGACAGGTAAGACCCATGCTGGTGCTCTGCCTGGCGAGACAACTTTCCCCCACCATCACAGGTAGGCTCTGAGCCTGGCATTCCAGCAATGGTCTGGGGTTCCTGGGCCCAGTGATTCATGGTCAGCTAACATCTGGGGATAAGTTTGATATCCAGGTAAACTAGGGTTGCTAGAGTCCTCTGTGAGCTGTCTGGGTAGTGTGTAGCTCAACACTTTTCATCTGACATCCAAAATAACAAGATAGAGGAGCAAAATGCAGCCACAGAGCTCAACGCAAAACAAGTCCAGGAAACAATGATATAGGAGAACTAGGAAGCCACATACCTGAAATTTCTGAAATGATTCCATCTGAAGTAAAGAAACAACTCCATCAGGCCACAGAAGAGATGAAAGCAGAAATAATCTCTCAGGCAAAAAATGAAATGAAAATAATAATGGAAGAAATGCTCCACACATATAGAGAAGAAACAGATAAAAGAATAGAAGAGCATATGAAACAAATGGAAATGTTACATGAACAATTTAGGAATGAATTAGAATGCATGAAACAGACTCAATGAGATTTCCAGGAAATGAAAACTTCCATTGAAAGCTTGCAAAACCACTTCAATGAAGCTGAAGATAGAATTTCAGAATTTGAACACAGCATGGCAGCTACCGACTGTGAAAGGAAGGATCTCTTAAAGTCATCAAGGATAGGAAAATCAATCCAACAGCTGCAAGATGGGGCAAAAAGAAATAATATCTGAGTAATAGGAGTCAGTGAAACAGCAGGAGGCAACACAAATGATATGAAAATAATATTTGCAGAAATCTATCACCATACATCAAACTCAAGTTAAAATGGATCACAGATCTCAATATTAAACAGAAACTCTAAATCTATTGGAAGAGAAAGTAGGTAAAAATCTTGAAGAGATAGGAGTAGGCAGAGAGTTCATGAACAAAAATCAAACTGCAGGGGAAACACTTCAAAGAATCAATAACTGGGACCTCATCTTACTGAAAAGCTTTTGTACACCTAAAGAAATCACCAGTAAAATTAAAAGAAAACCCACAAATTGGGACAAAATCCTAGCTGGCTGTCCCTCAGACAAAGGTTTTCTCTCTACAACATACAAAGAATTAAAGAATATGAACCTGTCTAAATTCAAAGACCCAATCCAGAAATGGGCATCTGAGATGAATACACTCTTCTCAGAGAAAGAAATATAAATGGCAAATAAATATATGAGAAAATGTTCTACATCTTTAGTCGTTTGAGAAATGCAAATAAAAACAACATTAAGATTTCATCTCACCCCAGTAATATTGGCCAGCGTTAAGAAATCATCCAATAACAAATACTGGCAATGCTGTGGAGAAATAGGGACTCTTCTGCACTGCTGGTGGGATTGCAGACTGGTGAAACCACTGTGGAGATCAGTTTGGAGATTCCTTAGCAAACTAGGTCTAGAGGTCCCATTCAACCCAGCTATTCCCCTACTGGGTATTTTCCCAGAAGATCTGAAAGCATCATATCACCACAATATATGTGCACCCATGTTTATAGCAGTGCAATCTGTAATAGCTAAATTGTGGAAGCAACCCAAATGCCCATCCACAGAGGGCTAGATTAAAAAAATGTTGCATGTTTATATAATGGAATATTACTCAGCCATGAAGAGAGACAGATTTGGGGCTTTTGTTGGCAAATGGTCACAATTAGACACCATACTCATAAGTGAAATAAATCAGAGGTTCATGTGCAGGCAACGTATTGTATCACTGGTGTAAGAATCTGAAAGTGGGAATATAAATTAGGAGGTATGAAGGGAATCTGCTCAAGAGTAAGGAGCATGTGGGATGAGGGGAGGAAGAAAAGGAAAAAAGGGACAAACTTGTATCTATGTATGTATATGCAGGATGGCTAACATGGTGCTACTGTTGACTTGTGTCACTTTATGGTAAGGAACAGTTCATGATTGATTGTTTGATCAAGATTGTATGTCTATATGTGATTTCAGAAGCATGCCCTTTGAAGTTATCAATATGTAATACAACAACCATTGGTAATTCCTTGTCACTTTGTCTATAATTCACTTTTGATTGTACTGTTCTTGTGCTACTTTGTGTCTTTTTGTTAATGTTTTCTTTTGTTTGTTTTGTTTTTTATTTTTTTTTCTTTTATACTTTAAAAAAAGAATTATCAAGAGTAACACATGTATGGTTTTAAAAAAACTGCAGTACAAAAACATATGCAGTAAAAAAGTAAGTCTCCTTCTCAACTTGAGATTCCTAGTTCCTCCCTTGAAGTTAGCCACTGATAAGCTTTATTTTCTACTTTCTTTCAGAATCTCTCTATGCCTACCTAAGCATATAGACAGACATCTTTTCTAATCCATTCGGTAGCATACAGTGCACAGTGTCATGGACTTTGTTCTTCACACTCAGTGGTGCATTTTAGAGTTTATTCTGTATCAGCATATTTGTCTTTGCTTTCTTTACAAGTGGTCTATTCTGTATTTATAACTAGACTCTCATGGGTACACTATTCTGTATTTATAACTAGACTCTCACTAAGGGACACTTAAGCTATTTCCCACTTTTTATTTTAAACTATACTGCAGTGAACATCTTTTTATGTAGATCTTTGTGTCTATGTGTGAGAATATCTATTGGATTCACTTTGGTAACTATTCATAAGATGGGTGAAGGATATTCAGACCCACTTCATCAACTCTGAACAGTGTTGGCAGAGTTCACTGCTGCTATTTGGGCCTTGTCTCAAAAGATCACATATAATGTGCCCAGAAAAGATTTGCTGAGGAAACTAAAAGCAGGTGGGGGATGTAGCAGAAAATGCATCCCCACCCCAACAGTATACTTCAGTTGCTCAAGTGTAGTTCTGGTTGCTTCTGTCTCTTAGAAATGGCTGGTCACTGTGATGTATACTGTAGGAACCAATCAAAGATAACCAAATACTTTACCTCTGTATCTCTCCTTTGTTTTTTTTTTTTTTTTTTTTTTTTTTTTTTTTTTTTTTTTTTTTTTTTTTTGTATCTCTCCTTTGTAATCCCATAAAAACCTCCCTCCCTGGGCCTTTGAGGCTTGACATTTTAAGGGACAATTGCTTCCTTGCCAGTGCCCATCTGATATTAAATAAATCTGTCTCCAAATCCTGGGTGTCATTTCCGTGTTTCTGTTGCTACAGCATGACCATGGGGACATCACTCCACTTGGTCCTCAGAGCTACTCTGAGATATAGGTACCTCATTTTGTGAGATAAAGAAACTGAAGTTTAGAGACTGAATCACTCACGAGCATATCATTGATGAGGAAAAGGGCTGGAAGTCAGGAGCGTCTGACCTCAGAACCCACATACCTGACCACTGGCCTATGTCACCTTTTGGACAACAAAGGCCATGAAGAGTCACTGATGGTTTTAGGGTTGGGCTTTGCATAGCAGTGAGCAAAAAAGATAGATGGGAAAAGCTTGGGAGGTAACAGTCAGTCAGGAAACCACCAGTATATTTTAGGGAAGAAGTAATAAGGAATGAGAATGTCTGTTAATAAATACTGGTTAAAAAATTAACTCATAGCCAGGCGTGGTGGTGCACCTCTGTAATCCCAGCTACTCAAAAGCTAAGGCAGGAGGACTGAAAGTTCAAACCTGCCCTAGGCAGCTTAATGACTCAGCATACCCTATTGTTATTTAAAAGAAAAAAAAATGGCTAGGGATGTATCTCAGGGAGAAGGCCCTGGATTCAATCACCAATATTGCTAAAAAAAAAAAAAAAACCCAACCAAAACCAGAACAATCAAACAAACAAACAAAAACCCTGTAGAATATGATAAAGGGGAATCAGCCTTAATCTACCTATGTTATATTGGTAAGATAAAATATTAAATTTAAAAACCAAGGTTCCAAAAAAGTGTTATAGATTGCTATAATACATGAGATGGAAGGAAGAACACATAAATATGTATACAGCACAAATATATGTATAATGCCTGTAAATGCATTAAGATCCCCAGAAAGGATTTGGATGCACATAATGCTTAGCAATGACTGTCTGGGAGGAGAGACCCAGAACCTGGAAGTTGCTGTTTGGAAGGTTGCTATTTAACTATATGTACCATGTAAATATATGACTTTCCAATTTTAAAAAAAAACCCATTCAATTAAACAAAGAATTGGTGAGAGCTTGAACTAAGGCAGTGGCAGTGGACCCAGAGGGAGAAGCTGTAGAAAGATTAAAGCAGCAAGGTTTGGGGCATGAAAAGAGATGCTGGGGAGGAGGAGGGTCAGGGGTGATAGTGGTATTCCCAGTCTTTCTTACTCTTCTTCCTTTGCCAAGAGTCCAGGGAAGGAGCACCGAGGTTGAGGGAGAAGAGGGTTTTGTCCTGCCAGGTGTGAGGGGGAGCCAGGGGGAAGCTCCACACAGCAGCCTTATGCCCATTTCTCACCTCTTTTCTTCTGGTTACACATTCCCACCAGAAAAGGCTGCATTCTGTAATTACTTGACTCTCTCCCCCAACTCCCACCCAGGTCCTTCTCTAATTCCTCCTCCTTGAGGAATCCTCTCCATGAGTAAGTACAGAAGCCAAGTATTTGGTGGTTATTGGTTGCTTACATCTTATGTTATTAGTATTAATTGGCCTAAATTAAGACTATATGATATATATTGCAAGTATGTAAGTTAAAACTCTGAGTTATGGGAAGCAAGTGCTTGAGGTAACATATGAACTCAGGGTACAGTCAGCTAGATAAGGGAAATATGCCCCTAGCACTGGGTGGAAGACAGGAAGACAGGCCTGCTCAGGGAGTAGCTAGTTGCAGGAATTTTAACTCTAAAAGGTTAACTCTCTCTTTTCCTCTTCAATTCTACATTTTTTAAATTTTTTTTTAATATTTTTAAAAAATAAAAGTACAAAAACATATTAACAAACAGACACCAATTAGCATAAAAAATAGTACAATCACAGCTGATCTATAGACAAGGTGACACGGTCTCAACAGTGATTATTGGTTTATCAATTGATGTCTTCGAAGTGTAAATATATGAACCCATATACAGACATGAAAAATTGGTCAGACCATTAATCCTCTCAACAACATAAAAACACAAAAACCAAACATCCAAAGACAGAAAACAAAACAGGCAAACAACAACAACAAAACAACAACAACAACAACAAAAAACCACCAATAGTTGCTGCTTTGCATATTGATATCTTCGAAGTGTGTGCTCAGGATAATACATACAGACATACAATATTGATCAAATAACCCGTCATCAATTATTCCTTAGCATTAAGTGATATAATACAATAGTAGAACCATGTTAGCCCTCCTGCATATATGTATATTCATATATACATACATACATTTCTGTCTCTTTCTTTTCTCCTTTCCCTCCTCCCATCCGTTCTTTGTTTTTGAACAGATATCCTTCATGTCTCTTAGTTTATATTCCCACGCTCGGGTTCTTACACCAGTGATACAATGCGTTGCCTGCACATGTATCGCTGATTTATTTCACTTATGAGTATGGACTACAGTTTTGACCACTTGCCTACAAAGTTCCCGAAACTGTCTTTCTTTATAGCTGAATAATATTCCATTATATAAAAATGCCACAATTTTTTAACCCAGTCTTCTGTGGATGGACACTTGGGTTGTTTCCACATTTTAGCTATTACAAATTGTGCTGCTATAAACATGGGTGCACATATATCAGAGTGATATGATGTTTTCAGATCTTCTGGGAAAATACCCAGAAGATGGATAGCTGGTTTGAATGGAACCTCTAGACCTAGTTTGCTGAGAAATCTCCAAACGGCTCTCCACAGTGGTTGCACCAGTCTGCATTCCCACCAGCAGTGTAATAGAGTCCCTACTTCTCCACAGCCTTGCCAGCATCTGTTATTGGATGACTTTTTCATACTAGCCAGTCTTACTGGGGTGAGATGAAATCTCGATGTTGTTTTTATTTGCATTTCTCGAATGACGAAGGATGTGGAACATTTTCTCATATATTTATTTGCCATTTGTATTTCTTTGTCTGAGAATTGTGTATTCATCTCAGATGCTCATTTCTGGATTAGGTCTTTGAATTTGGACAGGTACATGTTTTTTAATTCTTTGTATGTTCTAGATAGAAGACCTTTGTCTGAGGGACAGCCAGCTAGGATTTTTTCCCAATTTGTGGGTTTTCTTTTAACTTTGCTGGTGATTTCTTTAGATGTACAAAAACTTTTCAGTAGGATGAGGTCTCAATTATTGATTCTTTCAAGTGTTTCCCTTGCAGTTTCATTTTTGTTCATGAACTCTCTGCCTATTCCTATGTCTTCAAGATTTTTACCTACTTTCTCTTCCAGTAGGTTTAGAGTTTCTATTTTAATGTTAAGGTCTATGATCCATTTTGACCTGAGTTTGGTGCATGGTGATAGACTGGGGCCTATTTTCAGTTTTCGGCAAGAGGCAAGCCAGTTTTTCCAGCACCATTTATTAAACAGATCTTCTTTTTTCCACTGTGTTTGGTTGACCCCTTTGTCAAATATTAGGTAGCTGAGTGGGTTTTTCGTTGTGGTTGCATCTTCCAGTCTGTTCCATTGATCCTCAGGTCTGTTTTTTAGCCAGCACCAGGTTGATTTTATTACAGTAGCTTCGTAGTATAATTTCAGGTCAGGGATTGTGATTCCACCTGACTTGTCCTTATTGCCCAGGATTGCTTTTGCTATTCTGGGTCTCTTCTGGTTCCAGATGAATTTGAGGCATATTTTCTCTAGATCTGTGAGGTATGTTAACGGTAGTTTGATGGGAATTGCATTGAATCTGTACAACAGTTTTGGTAGTATGGCCATTTTT